>JAKLLW010000253.1:0-43365 GCA_022814695.1 Neocatenulostroma microsporum
AAGCTCATGGACGAGTTCGGCAAGGACTTCAACAAGGGTTTCGACAGCTCAAAGGGCGAGTACGTCGACATGATCGCCGCTGGTATCCTGGACCCCTTCAAGGTCGTCCGGACAGGTCTCATGGACGCCTCTGGTGTCGCATCCCTTCTCGGCACAACTGAGGTCGCTATCGTCGAGGCACCAGAACCTGCACCAGCTGGCCCGCCGATGGGCGGTATGGGCGGTGGTATGGGTGGTATGGGAGGCATGGGCGGTGGCATGTTCTAAGCGAACTGCCTGCCTATTCGCGTCCCGTTTGATACCCTACCTTGACTTACTGTACAGATATACTTGTCGGCTTCTCCGCATGTTTTACCAGATCAGCAGATGTGTACTCCACTCTTCGACTACATGCATAGCATAGCAAGGGCGGCGTAAGTTGGTGCGTGGTGCACCGTGTTGTAACATAGTGTTTAGATAGCGTGGAAAAGCTTGTGAGATATATGATCAGAGTCACTGTCACCCAGTGAGTGAGGAGAGCACTGCTTTGCTTGTCATTATTTGATTACGAGTGTCATTGCTTCTGTGACGATATTGATGGCTTTACGAGATCAGCTTAAGAATGGAAACGAGCAATATGTTTACTGGCAGCGCCATGGTTGTATCTGTTATGGGACTATGGCCATGTTCTCTAGGGCTTTATCAATGAGGAACTGAACGCTACGTACAATACACGTTCATGCTGCTGTTCCATCACTGCCACGCCATTGCCTGCCCTTGGTTCATCCGGCCAGTGATCTCACGCCGCCTTCAGATCGTGTCGACGCTGATGCCGCAAGCTCCACTCATTTCGGCTTGTAATCCCTCTGCCACATATGAGCCGGCGTGGGCTCAAATGAGTCCAATATACGAGGGCCCGCTCTAGCAGACTTTGGAGGTTCCGGCGGAGCTTGTGGTGGTATTGGCACTTTCTTACTTGCGTTAGCTTTCTCCAGCAATTTGTGCGCATAGTCCATTACGAGCTCGTCGGTGTATTGTGTGTTTGGAATCCGCTGAACGACGAATTGACGAAAGCGTTGCCGTGCCTGGGACATGTTCAAGCTCTCGAAGTCGGCCATATCGTCAGTGTGGAGCCGCATATACAGACTGGCGCTACCTTCGACATGGAAAGCGAGTCCCGCACCATGTTTAGATTCCAAGAGCGTCTTGACGTCCTTGGCCGGTTGATACCAAGCGTAGCCCACCCAGCGATCATCCCTGCCGCGTTTTGTGTACTTGTCGCGAAGCATGATCCATCCGAGCTTGTCGTATGTGGGTAATGTGATAATCGAGTTGAACGGTTGCATGTTTCCTGCGGCGATATAGTGCCCGCCTAGGCTCGTCGGAACCTGGAGGTGGAAGATAGAAGCATAGCTTGGGGACGCCCTCTTGCAGAGCGGGTTGGCGCATGTTCGTGTGCCATCTGCTGCCCGTGTAGCGGATGTTGCACTTGCTGGACCGGGCTGTGTCATTGCTGGCGGGTGTACCGGTGCGGGTGTTGGTACTGGTGCCCTTGCAGACGTAGATCGAGGCTGCGAAGCCTGGGTTTGGTCTGTTGGGTCTCTAGTGTCGCCGCCCGTTGCTAGTAGCTCGTTGAAGACATCATCGTCCATAAGCTTCTTACGATCGAGTGTGAGTGAGAGATAGTAGTAGGCCATCGATTCCTTGCCCGGCCTTTTTAGATGCCCATCCGGTCTAGCACATCGCTTGTGACGTTTGTCACACACATGCACGCAATCAGAAACTCGCTCGGCCCGCGATGTAGATGCGTGCTCAGCCCTGGTCAGTAGCGGTGTCCAGAGCCGTAATTGCTTCATTTGCGTCGCTGATAGCCACGAACAACAATTGTCTTGGGACTCATGATGGAACCTTGCGGTGACTGCCTACCATCTATCAAACCTGTCGCAAACTAAGCGTACAGTCATCATTCCCAAAGCGCCCGCAAATGCCATCACAATGCAAACGCTTACTGCACTTTCTTCGCCTCTACGCCTTCAGGCGGGCCATAACTCCTGTCATCCTTGCCTTCCACCTCGACGACCATCCTTTCCATCTCGGTCTTCTGCCTCTGCCACTCCTCCTCACTCATCTTCGTCTCCTTCTGGAAGAGCTCCTCATTCGGCTGCCTGTAGCTACCTCCTAGTCTGTCCCACAACGTCGTGAATTGGCCGTAGTTGTAGTTGAAGTACAGGTGGTGCATCGTATGGCATGCCGCTCCATTAATGATCGGGCTGTTGGCCACGTACTCTCCGTCATGGATCATGACCGTCCAGATCTGAATGAAGGTAAAGAGCGCAATGTACGCGAACTTCTGCAGTGGGAAGATGAACGGGAACAGGTGGTAAGGCACACTCTGCGCAAATCCGTCGAGCGGGTGGAAAGCGTGCGAGGCGAAGGGCGTCGGCATGATCCACTTGTGATGCGGCTTGTGCAGGCGCTTGTAGAGAAGCTTGCTGTGCAGAGCGCGGTGGATGTAGTAGATGCAGCAGTCCGTAAACATCAGGAAGAGCGGGAACTGAATCCAGTTGTACGAGCTGCCGAAGAGGGAGAATAGCCAGTGGTTGAAGCCTGGGTTGCTCGCGGAGTCGTAGATGAAGCTGTAGCCTCGTACTTCGGCAACGAAGGCTGGGACGGTGAAGACGGCCATTATGGGTATTGAGCGGAGGGTTTGCTGGATCTCGAGGGACATTTGGTTCTTAAGGTACTTTGGGTGCTGAAAGGTCGTCTTGTCGAAGACGAAGAGGTAGGAGAGTGTGGCAAAGGTGAAGTATATGACGAGGCCAAATAGCCTACGAGCACGCATATCAGTATGCCGTCCATTTTGCCATATATACCCAAAAAGAAACTTACCATGTCAACGCATACAGACTAACGGTCTGCCGAAATATGTTGTCCCTATCCCATCTGCTCATATATGCGTATGCGCTCGGCTCCAAGCTGAAGTATTGTGTTGACGGCTGCCATTGCCATCCCGATCTCGTCAAGCTTCCGTCTGCGAAGCCTGAAGCTGCATCGTATGTTGCATTGAGATTGTAGTTCTTTAGCGAAGCCGCGATGGTCGATATCGGGTCGTAGTTGGCAACTGAGGACTTGATAGGTAGTACATTGGCGTATATCCTGTCAAAGAGGAAAGTATCGAAGACCTCCAAAACAACGTCCATGCTGGCGGTGGTCGCGCGAATTGCGCCTCAAGTTTCGGGTGTGGTTGTTCGAGGCGTCTGCTGTGCTCTGCGACGGTCCTGTACTCCTCGATAGCTCTTTCTCCGTCTGTTCGGCTGCGTCAAGTGCTGTTCTCAATTCCAAGAGGACCAAAAGGAGTCAACAGTGTGTATATCGAAAAGGAAGTGGCGGACCTTCGCGGATTTAACAAAGCTCAATGCGAATCGTACCACTCTGGCGATCTCGCAAATTTAGGTGGAGACAGCTCGCCCACTCTGTCGGCAACTAGGGGTCTAACGTCCGGCCTTATGATTCGCTACAGGCTCCTGGTGTCAAAAGCTTATTACTTTGACAGACGAACGACTGCGGAAGCTTTGCGGCATGTACGTCGACAGCGACAACATGGAAGTGGTGTGAGGTGGTGTGAATTTGAAGAGAGAAACAGACAAGAGGCCTCCCGGGCGACTACTCTTGGCCTCGATTACCGTGGTGCACAGGAAAACAACATCACAACACCGGAACCAAGGCTTGCGAGCACGTTGCCGTCACCATCGAAAACACGCTTCTATCCTTCGCCAGCTGCATTTCCATGTGTATCTACCTATCTATACCCACAGCCCAAGGACTTGAATCTCATACTCTCTATCCTCATTGCGCAGGTAATCCCTAACAAGCCTCTTATGATTTGACATATCGCGCGTAACGATACGCCACTCTGGTGCTTTTTCCCTGTGGTACGTCTGGACTGATTTCGAACGCAACGTCAACCGGATATTGCCAGCATGCTCCCCTTGCCGGAGACGTTGTCTAAGGTCCTCCACAGTCACGTCCGACACCCGTGCCCAGAACGTGTCATCATCTCCGAGACGCATCAGGATGCGTCGCGTGTTGTACGGGAAGAAGTAGACTTCGTCCTCCTCGTGGTCGGGCCAATTGTGTGGGAGATCTGCGCCGGCATAGACCTTGGCTATGTTGGGGTCTTCGGAGTCACTGTTGCTGTGGGTGGAGCGTCCATCCTCGGACTGATATCCAGCGTCTTCACCAAGGTTAAGCCGCTGCATCTGCTGTGCTTGATCATCCCAGGCCTCACGTGGTGGAGCCTGCATGTAAGCGACCGGATGTGGTGGAGGTGGTGGCTGTGGATGCTGAAAATAGTCATGGTGATGAGGCATACCATAGTGCTGATGGACATATGCTGGATGTACTGGTGGATGAATGCCAAATTCAGGAAGGTAGGGATAGCCTTCGGCCGCCGCCTGGTCGTTCATTGCCTAATTGTTGCGAGATGTCGTACCTGTAAGCTCTTGGAGATAGCACAGTGTAGCGTACGCTTTAATGCTTCGCGAGATTGCTTTGCCATGGCTTGCTCGATCCATGGACTGGCCCGGACTGCAACGAATGGAGCACACTGTCGATCGTTTGCCCACGCTTGCTCGGATAGAATGACTGTACGCACAGTTTGCGGTGTATTAGATGGATGTTAAGTTGCCACTGGGGACTAGCAATGCCTCTCGGAGCTGACACATCTCATATGCAGAACCACCGCAAACACGCTGTTCCTGATCTTGCAGCTGTACCGCGTATTCCGATGTGCCTGGCGTTCGAAACACAGCAATCATGATCATGAGTTTTGCGACTAACTCTGATTGTCGACACGACACACATCGAGACGACGAGCCATCCGATTCCTCATACGTAAAGGCGCACGGCAAACCTCGCAGGCGACAAGTCAAACTTGACCTCCAACTACAAATGCCGGAGGAAGTGATGGACATCGGTCTCTTTTCTCTCATTCGACACATTAGCGTCCTGCTTAGAGGTCTTGAGTATGGGCAGTCATCAAAACGGACAGCAACTGCCTGGACCCCAATTCCCGCAGCACATGTTTGGCAATCCTGTCCTGCAGCCAGTGCAACCTGCACCGAATGCTTTTGGTCCCGGTTTTGCAGCTCAGCCCCCAGCGTATGTGCAGCCGCAACCACCACCGCCACCGCAAGTACCGGTTCATCCACTCTGCCAGACGACGCCTCCAAACTACGCGAGCATCTTCCATGCGCAGGTGCCCAGTGGGCTTGGTGCCCAGTACCTCTTCTCGGGAGCTGCCCAACATCCAAACTCGGTCGTCTGCCTTCCGCGCACCAGTAGCTTAAGGGAGACTGTGCTGCGCAACCGATACGATCAGACGAACAACAACGATCATCCGGTCTACTTTGCCTACTATCAGCCAGTATCCGAGATCAACCACTTCTTCAATTCTCATTCCGACGGCGCACTAGCATTGCAAGTCGCCGGCAATGCCAGCATCTCCATGCCGCTGGACAAAAGCATGAACGACTGGACCATGCAGCAGGCACTGATTAGGTTCAATCAGATCGTCGTAGGCCAGATTGGAGAAGGGACTCCCTACCGATTTGAGCTCGTGTTGGACTATGCACATAAGCTCAAGAAGCCTGAGCCTCCCAAGGTGAAGACACCGAAACCACCACCGTCACCGAAACTACCCAAGTCGCCGAAAGGAGATGGGTTTGGAGGCTCAGGATCCGGCTACCCTGCCCCTGGGTATAGCAGGTACGTTGGCATGAATGGGTATGGCCGTGGTAACTACCCGTACCCGCAGATGCCGTACATGGGTCCACAATTTTACTAAACGGACGCCCGAAGAGAAAGAATCGGTAGATTTGAGGACTGGTAGATAGTCAAGGAAATCTCACTGCAAGCGCACGCTCCCTGACCCCTTTACTACCGGCATAGCTAATGAGAGCCCGTTCGATTCCTCATGTACGTCAGAGTTGGGTACCTGTAGAATCGGCGTTGCCATAACGTATGTGGTCGACTTCGTGTCTCAACCGATAGCGAACGCAGGTGGCCACTGGAAAGACAGTGCTGCTCGACGAATGTTCAGTCGAGACTCATCGCATGCGCGCCTATGAACAGCGTACGTCAATGCCATCACTCACATGAAAGACATGCATAGCAAACGAGGCGTCACTACACCACCCACCAGCTAGACGAGTGTTCAGTCGAGAATACCGCATGCGCGCTTATGAAAAGCGTATGTCAATGCCACCACGCGCCTGGGAGACGCGTACCTTAGGGCAAGCGATGAGTTACTGCACCATCTATCAGCAGAACGAGAAACTCCGAAGCTCGAAGCCTTATCCCGGCTGTCGGTGGCGGCAACTTAGCTGTAATTGCGATTGTTCAGTCCATTGGACAGCACTCGTTGTGATACTTGATACGCCAGCTATGCACACTCGCAGAACGCTCCAACATCCCACATACGCCACGCTCGTGCAATCGTAATCATCGCTAACGACAACGCTCGATAACTCGATTTCATTCTTAACCGACCGATGCCACAGATCACAACGCTATAGCTTCTTCGTCTCATCGTGCGAGTACGGAATACCCTGCTTCTCCAGTCACGAGAGCCCAGCGACGCCGCTCACGCCACCCTTCACTGTACCAGTCGTATTGGCCACCTGTCCCTTTGCGCCATCGACACCAGTCGCTTTCGTAGCTTTGGTCGTAGCGTCACCAACCTGCTTCTGTGCCTGGTCGACATGCTCCTTATGCTGAGCGGTCCCATTGGGCTTCTTGGCCGAGTCGTAGTTGGGCTTCGTATGCTCGTCATTGTAACCGGACATATCACCCTTGGCCCTTTCGTCTTTAGCCGCCGACATGAAACCTGTAAGGCGGCCGCCGGAAAGGCTGTTAAGACGGTCGCCGATGGATGGGCCAGAGTTGTCGGCGCCCTTTTCTTTGTCGTCGCTGTTGGCCCATTTGAGGATGTAGTAGCCTCCTAGACCCCAGAGGAAGAGGAAGCAGGCGGCCATTGTTGTGAAGAAGATTGTTGGCAATACTATCGTCAAAGCCACGCCGACACAGAATAGTGTGAATAGGACAGCGGCCAAAAGTCCAAGCACCAGACCGACTACGAGCGAGAAGATCGCTACTGTGAGGGTGAAGAGGACGAAGAGGCCGAGAGGGACGCCGGTAAGGGCGAAGTTCATTCCTAGGAAGGACTATGTTGGGTCAGTATGTGAGGGAGGCGGCTTCGCTGAGCATCACTCTCCTCGTGTAATATGAGATGGGTGGACTTACGGATAGTTTTGGGTTCTTAAGCATGAATGCTTGGATCTAGAATGATGGTCAGCAATCCTTCCTCCCGAACCAGCTATCAAAGAGTACAGCCATGATGGAGATGAGCGGGCAGCAATTGGCGTCCTTTGCACAGGTCACGCGACGCCATGATATTGACGTTGCGAGGCCCGCCTTGCTGTAGCGGATCGCACAGCGTCGTGTTCCTCTGATCAGGATTATGTTATCGGACAGCTAAGGCGGCCGAAGACGTCGAGCATTGCGAATACCAATCGCCACACACTCCATCAAGGCTGCACTCTTCGACATAGCATGCCATGATAATAGTGATACTCACTTTAGCCAAGAAACTGCTCCGCTGCTCTGGCGGCCTGTCACATAGAGTTAGCGACCGTTTCACAACCTTCCGCGGAACATAAACTCAGTGGGTATAAATACATACCAGAACCTATCCAGAGTCTGTTTCCCCTTCATCGCTATCCAGCTGCCTATGCCTTCGATCTTGCCCAGAACGCCGGTAGTGGCACTCTGTATCTTCTCTTGTGCTCCGCCTGCTGGGCCAGGGGCCTTGGGAGCAGCATTCTGCACTTTGTCTGCCATTCTGCCGCGAGATCTGGAGGGAGAGGGAGTAGGCTGTCGTCGAGCGTATGGAGAGGGAGAGCGAGAGGCTTCCCGTATGATGTCCTGGCGGTTGGGGTGGTTGCCTGGGCGGACCTCGAGCTTAGGAGGGTGGAGATGGTGGTTGTGTGAGGAAGCTATTTTGAAGAGCCTCAAGGGCAGACAGGAAGTGGATTGTTATTAAGACGATTGACCAGGCATATGGTAGCTGCTAGGTGTTTGAAAGGAAGGCGCCAAACATCAACAAGACCAAGATTGCCCACTTTCACAGCTCCCTTTTGCTGCCGTCAGGCCGTGTCACCCTTGACCTGTATCCCGCCCACCTTCACCACGCGCCAGCTTTTTGACTTCGCAGTAGAGCAGTTTTTGGCCTGCCGCCGGCGCGTGCACTGCCATGATCCAAACAAACTGACGTAGCCGCGCATGTTTAGAGCGCTCCAGCCACAGATGATCGTCCCCGTTTCTCGGTTTGGCGACAGCGGGTGTTGCCGACTCCAGCGTTTCCGCGAGCCAAAAGCAGTTGCCGCTTTGGGAAGTGGAGTAAGAAATCTTCTAAGCGAGCTTTTGCATGTGAAGACATCCCAGGAGCCACAACGACACAGTATCGAGGGATTGAGAATGGCCGAGAAGGAAGGGAAGAAGCGCAAGAGGCAGTCTAATGGGGTGCCAACGCCGAGCAAGAAGGTGGCCGTCGAAGGGGCCAATGCGGGCAATATCAAAGTCACATTCTCAGACGAAGAAGGCCTACGTCCGGTGCTGGTATCCGCGCCAGGCTTAACAGCACCATCGATACCGTTCCAGACATATGCGAAGGCTAGAGTCAGCAAGAATGCCGGAAAGGTACCGACACCGAGAACGCACGATCTTCTGCTGCATTCAGCAAAGCATCCGAGGGTAGACTACACAGCTACTGGATCATCGCTGGACGAACACCTCTCGCACTACATCGCCGTCTTCGACCCGGCGACGAACAAGCTTCAGGTTACACCTGCGCATCACTTGAGTCTACGAAGTGCACCTCGCAAGACAGCAGTGGTAGACGATGAGCACGAGAAGCAACAGCGATCAACCTACGGCGCACAGAGAGAAGCTCTTGGCCAAGAGTTCGGTACGAAGAAGGCCAAGAAGGCGATCGCAAGTAAGACTGAGAACGCCATTACCAAAGACACCAAGGGCAAAGGCAAGAAAGACGATGTCCAAGATGCCATCCTGGACTCCATGGCCGACGTGACAGACGTTGCGCCCAAGAAAGAGGAACTTCAAGACGATCTTCTTGCCTCGAAACCAATACCGAGGCCCAATCAGGCTGCTGAGAACGTCGAGGATGTCTACACTTTCGACACACTCCTTCCTTCACACGAAGCCAGACTGGTGCCTATCAAAGACTGGCAAGACAAAATCAATGGAGGCGAAGAGATAAAGCTGAACTATCGCTACCCAGCTTTCCGCGTTCAAGCCATCGTCCAGCGCGATGACATCCTTAAGCTCAAGGCTCTCCGCTACCTCACCTTGCTCCTCGAGTTCCACGACTCCCTCCAGGCCGCTGGGCGAGCCGGCAAAAAGGTCCCTAAGAAAGATGTCCTCTCCAAGAGACTCGCCGTTTGGCCGGAACAGCTCGTTGATAGTGTACGCCGCCGCTTCGCCAATGACCGGCAGGAGCTTCCCAAGTGGGAGATGGACAACCTCTACACTCATATTTGCGCCTTGTCTCTGTATATTGATGACTGGAAGACCAATACGTCGAATTTGAAGGATGACCTGAAGATGGAGAACAAGGCTATCGGGCAGTACTACAGTGAGCTCGGGGCTAAGATGCAGGCTCCTACGGAGAAGGACCGCGCAGAGGGCGGGTTGAACAAGGCGCAGGCTGCTGCGGTGAAGATGGCGAGGCTGAAGTTGCCGTTGGAAATTCCTAGGCCGAGAGTGGGGAGGAGGACGTGAGATAGGTCTGAGGGAGCGGATGAAGGTGCTGGAGTTTTGGGAGGAGTGGCAGCTGGGATGAAGATTGTAAGACTTTGTGTCGGATCTGAAGTGATGCTAGACCAGCAAGCGACGACCAGCCATGACCAGATCCTACGATCACGACGTTTGCGCTCCACGTTCTCCTTAATCATGCATTGCCATCGCCGTTTGAGGAAGGAGCAGCCTGGGTAGCACCTTCCTCAAGTATCAGCCCCACCACAACAAACATCAACATCAACATCAACATCAACCTCAACCTCACTACACGCTCCCACGCCGACGCCAACGCGAATCCCTCGGCCGCTCTTCGGCAGCTGGCCGTCATATCTAGGGATGTCGGTATACCGCTATACTCATACTATACGAGTTGTATATACCGGTATATACACAGAAAGTTTATAGCTATACCGTATACGCTAGACGGGTACGGCCGGCCGAGAGCGGCGGCCCCACATATCGCCCGATCTTAGCCCTCTAGCGACTAGTCCCGAGGCTGCCTGAGGCCCGCTGGGTGGTGGATGCCTGAGGTTTCATATACCATACGGGTAGGTATACTTGTATATATACCGTATATACGTGGCAAATCGTAGTTATACCGTATACCGGCATCCCTAGTCATATCCATATATTCCAATTCCAAAACCGAAGTCCCCATCAGTCAGCTGAAAATGCTGACTGATAGTAGGTTGGATTCGTTCGGTTCATCGTCGTTCGCCTCCACCTGCATCTCTCCGGTCGCCCAGTCGTAAACCCGAACCCCTCTTAGGTCGACGTAGTCGTAAATAGAATCCTAGTTACAGAGGAATACAAGGCAAAACCTTACTGTGAATCCATTATAAGCCTCATTGTAGCGTTGGTCGGTTCGAAGTTCTCCTTATCTTCTGGATGAAGAGTTTTCTTTTTGCAATTTTTTGTTGGGGTGATGCGCAAGGAACTTATCTTACCAATCTTTTGGTATATACGAGATTGAGTTATTGAGTGAAGCATCGCCTGATGAGCCACATCGACAGCGAAGATCTGATCTCGATGCTATGGGGTTTGGCACGTTGGAGGCCCTCAGGTGTTACCGATCGCCGTTGATGCTACTACTACAGGTACACTGCCTTCCAGCTACTTCTTACGTGAGTGGACGATGACCAGCTCTACCTCTGGCACGCTTCCATTTGGTCCAATTTCCGCAACCCTCGTGAAGAGCTCGACTGCGCCTCTCAATGTCACCTTGTCCGAGCGCTCCCCTGGATGAACCCTCATGACGTACTTGGGTTCCTGCTTCGTGCGGATCCCAAGGACGAGACTTTCGTGGTTGTTGAGGAGCTGTATCCCTGCTGCGCTTGCGCTGAGGCAGTCAGGATAGCAGACCGTGTACTCCTCACCTGTGGTCTTGTCGCGCAAGTCGATGTCGAACAGTTCAGTGTGCACGAGGACTACCGCGCCAACTGTCCCCGGCTGGCCTACGGCGTAGGGGTAACTAGCATGGTACTTGGGCACCTGCAGGTGGATGACTTTGCCGTAGTCCACATACGGAGACTGGCATGGCAAAAGAGGAACGGCCGACTGCTGATGTGGCGGCGCATACTGCTGAGGTGCTCCCGTCGGCGGTTGCTGAGGCAGTGTTCCATCTTGCTGGTCGAGTCCCATGGGTGCCTGCTGTCCAGGCTGACCGGACGTCGGGTGTTGTTCTTGGGAACAATTGGCGCCGCGGTTACTGACTGACTGGTTATGAGACATGGCGCGGGGGTCTGAGTACGTGGGCTGTGAGCTGAGAGAACGAGTTGGTCTCCTCTCATAGCCGCAAAGCCTTCACCTACGCAGTACGAGGTCTGGCATCCACAGTGGTGATTTGGCTTGCCAATCGCGCAAGCAAGAATATAACGATACTACAAGCTGGGCGTTGCATCGGCGCAAATGGCGATCCCTGATAACAAAGCTGGAAGACTTGCACGAATGGCCTGGTTCATTCGGTCGGGGCGAGACACAAGAGCGCCGCGTGTCGTCTGTCACAGGAGCATCAAAGAGCAGTACTGATACGGTTGCTTATCTGCTCGCACGCCTTTACCATTCCAGGAGCCGTACTGTCGATCAGACTCCGCGCATCGACATCGCCACACAGCCTTCCGACGGTGCCCAAACTGCCGGTCAATCATCGCAACCGTCACCATACCACGCTTCCATAGTGCCGCTCCTCTCACCACCTCTTCTTCCAACCATGGCCCCATTGACCCTTGGTACCTCCACCCATCGACTTGACCCGACAATCGTGACAGAGCATATCCTTGTAGCGGTTCTCGAAAACCTGTTCGCAGTCAGGCCGTCCCTGTGAGCCAGTTTCCTCTATCTTCTTCTTCCGCTTATCACAGAATCGTGCGAAGTCGTGCCTCGGCCAAGAGTTATGGTCGCAGCGGATGTATACGTCAATCCAGTGGAAGCACATTGCTGCGAGGTCAGGCTCGCCCTGGTGATACTCTGCCTGTTCAGACTTGTTTGAGAGGCGAGTGGTGGGTGGCGGATACTGAGCGGTTTCGATGGAGATGCTGGTGAGATGACTGGCTGGCCAGCAGCTTTTCGTTTGAACCTGATGCACACGGGTTGGATGAGAAGGATGTCCGGCTTGCGTGTACTCTTCGAGATGTTGGGTTGAGGTAGTAAGCCGTCCAGCAGCTGATTGAGTAAAGTGTTCTGTTTGATCCACTGAGAAAGTTGGCAGCAGACATCGAGCTTTATACCGTACGTCGAACGTGCCAGTGGAACTCTACGCGACTGAGGTAGAACAGACATTGTGCTAGACACCTCGTGAGTCGAATGTCTTTCACCGCTGATGAGACCCTAAACATGCCAAACATGTTCCACCCAGGCAGGACCAGAGGGTAGCCAGCGTTCTGTGATCGCAAGGAACCGGTCTTTTTCGTGGCAACCAGCGTTCAGACTAGAGATACAATTGCTACGTAGAGATCGTATCAATGATGGACTCCGACGCTAACGCGAGCTCTTGCGTGTCCATTGCAAAATGATCGTCGGGATCACGCTGACGCCCACCATCATGGCCACCGCGATGCCGGCGCTGACATTGTACCCAGTGTTCAGAACCATGTCGGTAAACCAGAATGGGCCAATGAAAGACCATACCTGGCGCACCAGTGTGATGAAGACGCCGACACTTGCCGAGTCGTCCTGGTTGCAGTCCACTGCGTAGGTAATGAGTACGGTCGTAACGATCTGATTGCCAACGGCTCCAATTGCGGCTCCGATGATGGGTGTGATGTTCCACGTCGTTCCAGCATGTCCGAGCTGCACCAGAAAGACGACCGTGCCACATACACCGCACGCGTAGCCAAGATAACTCAGCCAGAGACGGTGCTCTGGGTGTGGTTTACCTCCGGTGCGTCTCTGGTTGATCATCATCCAGCGGTCTGACAGGGTGCCACCGATGAACTCGCCGATGAGGGAGCCGACTATCAGGCCGAGATACTGTAGGCCGACTTGCTGGGTGTTGAGATGGAACTGGATCTCGAAGAGCTGCGGTATCTCGATGCTGATGAAGACTTGCCAGAGGAAGATCATGGAATAGGCGGCCGCCGGTATCACTACGCTTGGACGGGTGGCGAGAGTAAGAGGCTTTGTGAAGTCTCTCCATGAGAGCGGACTCGGGTCGATACGTCGGAATGACACAAGCCGTTTGGCACCAGAGGGCGGACTGCTATGCATGTTGCCGTCGCGTATGTACCTGGTCTCGGCTCCCAGAAAGAAGTAAAGCAGGAATTGCACTGCGTTGGTCTGTAGAGGTGTATGGTAAGCAAGGGCCATCTCCATCTGATGACACTAAACTTACGATTGCCAGAACCCAGTAGATCCAGCGGTAGTTCACTCGTAGCGCAACGAACCCGAAGATAAATGGCGCCAGTGGGACACCCAATGTCACCATCACCGTCCATACTCCCATCCATCTCGCACGCTGATGCCGAAAGAACAGCTCAGTCACCACACCACTGCCAATAGCACTGGCCGGACAGATGAAAAAGGCAGTGATTGCACGGCAAGCTGCCATAGCAGCGTATGACGGCGACTTCGCACACCCAACATTACCGACCAAGCTCAGCAGGACCGAGATGAGTAAGATGGGCCTTCGCCCCCATTTGCTCGATATCGGTCTCCAAAGAAGCGGTGCCACACCGATAACGATGATGATCTCCGAAGTCAGGTAGCTGGCCGACTGTACGGAGACGCCAAGGTCCTTAGCAATGTCCACGAAGGCAGATTGGATGGCAGCCGCAGTGAAAGTTGCCATCATGGCGTGAAAGACAACCATGAGGAGGTTAATGACTTTCTAAGATTTGGTCAGCCATTGCGCCAGTTCACCTGTAAGGAGCCGTACCTTCCACGTTGGCCAGTTGAGCGGGTCGTTGTCGTCCATGTCAGGCATTGGGTCTATGTCGAGCGTGCCATGCCTTGCGAGCACATAGTCCTTGTGTTCGCTGGACATTGAAGAGCCTGGGCGACTTTGCATGCCATCCGAGAAGGCGCTGGCGTCTGCATGTGGCTTCTCCATGTTCGACTCCATGTTTGATGTTTGCTGCGATGGTGAGCTTGACGAGGCGGGGTCCCATAGACTTATGAAGACAGACACGCCGTTGATATGTTTCTCCTATCTCGTGTTGGCCTCAGCTCCGCGACGAGCCGTATTGCATCCTTCGCAGCCTTGGCCAACTTTGTTGAGTGGATGAAGCAAGGAAAGTACAAGTTCGTCTGAACCGTAACAACTGAGACTTCGACCCGCCCGTTTGGGCCGTCATGACAGGCGAAGTGACCCGTCTCTAGGGATGGAATAATGAGCTCATCTAGTTAAAGTGAGCGATTCATGAGTATGCACGTGACTCATCTTCCCAATTGGGTAATTGAGCTCAAGTAATACCTTAGGCACTAACTCTAATAGTTTAAGTCTAGATAGCTTTATTATAATAACTAACTTTATTACGCGTTTAATTAATAACAATACCCTCTATTATTACTAAATGTTAGGATCTCGTAGCCGTATACCTAATAGTAAAGTCCTAAACAACTTTAAGCGATTTAACGATAAGGTATATAAGGTAGACTACGCTAAATACCTCTACTACCTATACGAACGCCTATAGTACGCTACCGACTACTAGAAATACCTTAACGACTACGCTACGTTTTAAGAGAAGAAGAGTACGGTTTAGTAAGACGGAGAGAATAAACGGTAGACTTAGATCGTACGCTCTACTATTAGGAACGTCCGTCGTCTTTAGATTAAGCGTAAAATCGCTCTTAGTACCTATATAGCTAGATTAGCGTTTAGTACTTAGGACAATAAGTATATAAGGCTCGCGATTTACGATATCTATAGTAGCGTCGATCTACTAGAACGTTACTACCTTACTAGCGCGCTACTTAACGACTAATATAAGTATACTAAGGCTATAGTTACGTCGCTTATTACTAGCGCTTATTCTATTAACTTGTATATAGATAAGTCTAGTAATATCCGGAAGTAGCGCGTAATAAACCTCTCGGCGTTTATTAAGAGTTATAGTTCCTTCTATATCGAGTCGGAGACTCTAAAAGATAAGTCGCTTACTAGTAAGTACTTAGTAAAGTAGTTTATTAAGAAGGTAGTTAAGTTAGTCGGTAAGGACCGACTATACTAGCTTAACGCGTTAATAACCGATACCTATCTAACTTAACGTAATATATAGTAGCGCGTAAAGTAAGATCTATACTTCTATTATATCTTTACGATACCTTACGCGCCTTATAGATACTAGCTCTTCGTTAGTAACGTAGTATAAACAATCTAGTTCTCGGAGTTAATAAGGTAAGCGTACTCGATCGTTAACGCCTTTATTAATTTACCGCTATAGCTATTACGACTACGTAAGCTTATACTTAAAGATAGTAGTAAACTATACGTATTCGTACTCTTAGTACTTACTCGTTAGGGTACGCAACTAGTAATAGTAAAGAGCTTAATATAGATACTACCGTACCTTATAAAGTACTTTACGAAGTACTCGTTTACTACCGAGGCCGACGAAACTAATAGTATTACTATTAACTCTATAGAAGTAATACGACGAGCTTAAATAAAGGCTCTAAGGGTAGTAAGCGACCTCGTCTAGAGCTAAGAGTTTAATAGAAACCTTACCTTCCTATACAATTTACTATCGCTAATTAGTAAAGTTATTAAGATAAGCGAATCCGACTCCTTTACGCTACGTCGAGTAATACTAGGCTAGTAGTAGATACTATAGTAGTACTAGAGAACCTATATAGGACCGCTCGGTACTATATAACTTCTTACGACTTCCTATTCCTTATATAGATAGATAGATATATATAATACTCTTTATATATTGTACTACTCGTTCCTTTCCTTTATACTATATAGTCGTCGCTACCTTATACTATCGTATATAGAAAGGGGGACCTTCGAGTAGTCTCGTACTACTATAATATACAACGAGATTACTAAGTATAATACTAATATAGAGAGCGTTAATATTACTATACTAGAAGAGCGGTACCTTAAGCTACGCTTTAATTTATAAACTAACAACCTTTATAAGATTACGTAGCTTCTTAATTCGGTAAACGCTAGTAAAGAGGACCTTTATAGTACTCTAGCTATACTATTTACTATAGTAGCTAAGTAGTACAACGTACTAGATACCTTCTTTAAGGAGTACCGTATCTACTACGTCGTAGCTATAGAGTAGTTTTATAAGTATTAGTATAAGTAAGGCCGCTTTATACCTTACTAACTAGTATAGTCTTATTAGACTAATCTAGAGTAGTTTTAGCTCTTTATTAAGGACTCTTACCCTAAGCTTACGCTAATTACTATCCGGTTGTCGCGTATACTAGCTAACTTAGTAGTAAACGAACGGAGCTTCTCGATCTTAAACCTTACTTATACGAAACTATATAACTAACTTAATCTAGAGTATATCGACAAGCTTTAGTATATCTATATTAATAAGCGTATAATAGTACGGATTACTAGACGTAATACTAAGCTAGTAGATATAGAGGTACTTAAAGACGCGCTAATTGTAATAGGCGTTAGTAATAAGGTTAATACTATATTATAGTAAGACTATCGAATAGTACTATCGGCCTTAGTATTATAATATTATAATAATACCTTATAAATAAGCGTTTTACTACTTTATAGCTAAATCTTTAGCTTTATTTCGTTCTCTATAATAACTGCTTATAGCTACGTACGTAATTTATAGTACGTATACGCGATTTACTACGTATTTGCTATTACTAGTAAGTTTTACTAATATTAGACGTAATCTACTAGCTGTACGGTACCTCGGAATTACCGAAACTTAGCTTCACTTACGGCCGGCGGTACTCCGGCCGGCCCCTTCCGGAGGCCTGTGAGCTCATTTGAGTTGTTGTGAGCCATTCATGAGCTTCCTCATCTGGTTAGCGCAGATGAGGACTCATGAATACCTACCATGCCTACCCGTCTCCTCCTGCTTACCGCTCCATACGGATACGTCCCTTTGTCAGGTACAGGCATCTTGCGCAACTCCTGCCATGCGAGGGACGCGTGGGGATGGCCGTTTGTGGAGGAGAAAGAAAGATCTGCAAACCTATTGGGGAACAGGCTTTCCGAGGACATTTGATGAGCAATGATCAATATCGCCCGCGGACCGACTGGTTGTTCGTATCTTGTCAACGAGCAAATAACAAAGTGTTGAAGTCTCGTAGCCCCTAAGCAATAGTAGCAGCCACCAGCCAAGGCAAACGCTCGTGTCTTGTGAAGCTTGTCAACTCGGATTTGATTGCAACTCGCTGCTTCCTCGGAAGGCAAGGCTTGTACAAAAGGCGCCCGAGACGGGCCGAACAGCACACAAAAAGTGTGTGCTGTGAGACCGAATGTTAGCGTGCTTCCAGGTAGACCCAATCAGACGAAGGACGGCTTTGCGCGCTAGTGTGACCTCCCAGCACAAATTCTATCTTTCTGGACTTTGAGCATCTGAACTTCGAGCAACGGCCTGCACAACATGGCGGCCACGGCACTATCGCAGGCGCCAGCGCTTGCTGGCGTTAACAGCGACCTCAGCGATAAGCAAATCGAACAGCTGCTGGCAAGAGCCACGGCGCGCTTGCAACAGAAGTCAGAAACCAGTCTGGCTACGAAGGACCAGAAGTACGACTTCAACTTCCCCAAGCTGAACGCCGGCAAGCTCGAAAAGCCATACACCAGCACCAAGGGCGACATCACTGCAGTCGATGTGAAGCGTCTACTGGAGGAGAAGGAGCGCAAGCAAGCGAACGGCATTCGCAAGGTGGAGGATCCTGTGACGGCGAAGAAGGCAGCAGCTGAGGTGAATTCGCAAATATGCTTCTTGTTCATCACGTCTGATATGAGGAAAATAATCCCAATCTACCCTTGAGCGGAGCCCGGGCGCCGTCTTGGTTAGCCTTTCTGCATCAGTGAGAGACCTTTATAATCATAGTTACTCTGATCCATTACCCAGCATTCCAACTCATGTTACGCATTTCTCCGCTAGCAGCAGACGCTGACATGATGCAACAGAAGAAGAAAGCCACTGCTGGCTCCGCCTGGTTCGATCTCCCTCGCACCGACCTGACACCCGAGCTCAGGCGCGACCTCCAGCTTCTGAAGATGCGCGGCGTCCTGGACCCGCACAGGCACTACAAGAAGGACAACGGCAAGATGCAGGCACCTGAGTACAGCCAGGTGGGTACGATCATGGAAGGGCCGACAGAGTTCTTCAGCGGCCGCATCGAGAACAAGAAGCGGAAGAAGACGTTCGTGGAAGAGGCTCTTGCTGGTGAGCAGGAGACTGGACGGTTCAAGAGGAAGTACGGAGAGTACCAGCAGAAGACTACGAGTGGAAAGAAGGCCTTCTACAAGGGCGTGAAGGCACAGCGGAAAGGAGGTGTCAAGAAGGCCGGTCGGCCGGTTTGAGAGTACGACACCTAACGCGCATGCACACTACACATCAACTAACCATCGGCTACTTATGATACCAACGGTATACGGCGACGGCTGATGGAGGCGCATTTGCGATGAAGACAAAACGGCTTGCATACTTATTGGAGCAAAGACTGCCAAAATTCTGCCAAGCTATGCTATCAAGCAGCTTCACAACTGGCTCAAGACCACCAAGCATTGGTGAGCGTCACAGCTCGGACACGATGCGCAACACAAGACCTTGCATATCCACCGCCGCCACTCTACCTGTCTCGAGCACCTCCTCATGGTTCGCCTTTCCTCGACTGAGGACTGCATCTAACTCTTCCGGACTCAATCCTTGCAACTCCGGCTCGTCAGCGCGGACTGCGGGCTCCAGCACAGCGTTGTTGGTCACCAGACTGAAGGCCAGGACCTTCATCCCACAGTGTCTCGCTACGATGATCTCAGGCACCGTCGACATCCCCACCACATCCGCACCGAATTGTCTCAGCATCCTGCACTCCGCACGTGTCTCATACGAAGGACCGGCAACGAATGCGTAAACGCCTTCGTGCATTCTTCTCCCACTCGGACTTTGTTGGCGTAACGCCGACCAGGACTGACGCGCGAGCTGACGAAGAGAGATGTCATATGCGTCGCTCAGGGGCGGAAAGCGTACGCCAAAGTCTGCTTCATTTGGCCCTCGCAGCGGATGAAAGCCCACGAGACCAGCGAGGTTGAGGTGGTCGTTCAAACAGACGATGTCGCCGACGCTGTACTCAGGGTTCAGGCCACCAGCGGCGTTGGTGAGAAGCATAGTCTGCACGCCGAGCATCTTGCAGACGCGAGTCGCAAAGCCGACGACTTCCATACTATGGCCTTCGTAGAAACTAGAGAGAAAGATGGAATGAGCACATATTTGATATAGCTATATAGGCTAGGGTAGACTGACTGAGCTCTTCCTACCAGCAATACTACTGGCGTTTGCCGTGGACCCATTGTGCTGAATATGAGCTTGCCTTCGTGACCAGGCACTGCAGTACTTGTCAGCTTCTTGAACTGCAAGTGATCGTCTTATGTCAGTCAACAGTCCTTCTGCTCGCCACTTACCAGTAGAAACAGGAAAATTAGGCACATCCTTATAAGCCCACTCCTCCCTCGACCCTTCATTCACCGTCTCCGCCAGCCCACCTAGACCTGAGCCGCAGACGATAGCGACTCTAGGTCTCGCGAGCTGTTCGGGCAAGTGGACTCGTAGGAATTCTACGGTTTCGGTTGCTCGTTGGAAAGGTGAAGAAGCCATTTCGTCGTGTGCGTCTCCTAGGGTGTGGAGGATGTGGGAGAAGGAGTGGTAGATTGAGGCGGCGTGGTGGAGGATTTCCATCAAGCTGTAGCAATCACAGGGAAGGTTGTGTGAGTGTCTGTGGGAGAATGACAGGTTGGAGGGTGTTTGTGTGAGGCTGGAATTTGCGTGTGGCTGTGCTTTCCCGAGGAGTCCGCAATGTCGAACATGAGATGGGATGAATGATGGAAGGAACATCATTGTCCATACTGATCTTTCTGCAATGGCTGCTCCACTCTACTCTCGGTCTCTGGTCGGCTTGACGAAGCGATTGAAGGTATAGAAAGAGCGCCCGTGCTGAAGACGGCTCGTACTGATTGGTATACAGCTTTCCCCTGTACCAGAGCAATGCCAGGCGCATGGCGTTGCACACAGAGTCATCCGGCCAGCATTTCAGCAACGACGATATGAGAGCACCGAAGCGACTGCGCAGACCAGCTCGCAGTCGTCTATGCCCACAGACCAGGCCACCCTCGAACAGGAACTCCAGCGCATCCGCCCACCCCGAGCAGTGCAGGCAACGTACCTCGACCCCCTACGGCATGAGCCCACGCATGGCATCAAGACAGCTCAGCTTCAGCTCCGCTCATACAGCGTGCGGAACCTGGAAGCCTTCGCAGACTTCGCTATGCGCGCTGCATACTTCCTCAAGCTGCCCGCAAGAGGACCATCGCCCTTACCAAAGATCACAGAACGCTGGACAGTGCCACGAAGTAACTTCGTGCACAAGAAATCCCAAGAGAACTTTGAGCGAATAACAATGCGAAGGGTCATCACCGTCATGGACGGACACCCGGAGACGGTAGCGGCTTGGCTAGGCTTTCTGCAGAAGCGGCGGTACTACGGTATTGGGCTGAAAGCAAACGTCTACGAGTTCGGTGGACTGGAGGTGGCTGCGGACATGGACAAGGAGGCCGAAAAGATCAGTGAGAAGCTTGGCGAGCAGTTCGAGCTCGTCGGTGGTAGGAGAAGCCTGATGAAGAAGGAGGATAAGGTGCAGAACATGTTGCAGAACGAGCCATTCAAGGCACAATGGGGCGCTTATGCTGCCATGGGTGGTGCGCAGGGCGCGCCAAATGCGAATAAGAGAATAGGGACTAAGACGGTGGTGACGGTGGATGAAGAACCCGAACCAAAGCGTGTCTCTCGCGGCAGACGGTAGAGCGATGTGTACGACCGCCTACAGGCAACAGAAGTGCAGCGAGGGTTGGCGCTCCGAGGGTTCAGGCCGTTGACGGAGTTAGGGCGGACGGCCATGCTGACTTGACGCACTCGTACTGTATTCACTCTGCGCTGCTTCGAAGCGGAGCACAGTATTGGCCAAAAAGATGGAGGCCGCAACGTTGTATCAACGAGAAGCTGACTGGTCGGAGATCATACCAGCGTGACAGCGCCGTTCGAGCAAGCGACAGACTGGCAAGGTCGGAGTTTGCGTCGCAGAAACGGCCACATGTACATATGGCAGCATAACTCAGCATGCTCTTGTGCGAGATGTATCGAGACGGAAGATTTGATAGCTAATGGTGTGCAAAGTCCGTACTCTTCTACTGGTAGCTGACGCCCTCGGGCCATACCTTGGCTGAGCTCTTCGCTGAGTACTGTACTCCTCTGGCTGACTCTTTCCTCCACGTTTATTCTGCATAGGTATCTTTACTACACACGAATTCTACCATATGTCGCAGAAAACGCTGTCCGGTCGACAGCATGGCCTATCACCGGCGATCGCTTCTGGTATCTTGATGGGGCGGCCTCGGTGGCGCAGCCCGTGCGTGAAGCGATGCTATTGGTGATACTGAGGTGGCACCGCATGCAGCTGAACCGCCACCGGCACCGCCATTGGTACCTCAACTGTTGGTTCCATACCTTCCACACGGAGCCTTTCTGGGGCTGAACTGCATGCCTGTCAACTCCATCTGCGTAGTTGGCGAAATCAACAGCTCGTTCAGGCGCAAACATGCTACCACGCGCACAACGAGGATCTGACCTCCACGATGCGATTAGAAAAGGCGACCTGCAAAGCGTGGAACAGCACATCAACAGTCTAGACCCAAGCCAAGATGTCGGAAATGCACTGGCAATTGCGTTATCTATCAGCTGCAGCAGAGCGGAACTGGAGATTACGGAACACCTGCTGTCCAAAGGCGCGGACCCGAATGCAAGTGCTACGAGCAAGTTGCCGCCTTTGCTGAAGGCAGTTGAGGTTTGCACTGGCGGCCGCCGCATCGTGGAGCTACTTCTTGGTCATGGTGCCACGACAGAAGCACAAGATCGGAAAGGCAGAACTGCCTTGATGCTGGCGAAGACCGAGGATGTCACGTCCCTTCTCCTGGACAATGGTGCAAATGTGGATGCCAAAGACAAGGGTGGCAAGACCGCTCTTGCGTATGCTCGGAGCCCGGCTCTCGCAGAGCTTTTATTGAACAAGCAAGCCGAGATAGATGCGACAGATGAAGAGGGCAAGACTCCACTCATGACGTCTGTTCTCGAAGACTGGGATCAAACCACCGCGCTGTTGCTGATCAACCGCGGTGCAAACATAAGAGCTACTGATGCTCTTGGCAAGAGCGTACTCGTCATGGCCGCTTTGAGGGTTCGGGTTGCAGTCGTTAAAGCATTGCTTGATAGGGGTGTAGGGGTAAACGCTACGGATACTAGCAACCGAAACGTCTTCCACCACATTGCTGGTGCCAGTGCCGATGACACTGAAGGATCTATTGGCCCAGATGACAACCCGGGCATCGAGATCCTCAAGCTCCTCCTCAATGTGGCCACGCGGAAGGATTTGGAAGCACAGGATCTCCAAGACCGAACACCACTACACTGGGCTGCAGCGACTGGGAGGTTATTTGCAGCCAATATCCTGCTCTCAGACGGCAAGGTGCAGGTTGATGCCATGGATCACACCCATAAAACGCCACTCCACTTGGCAATTAAAATGTCCACAACCGGCGATGGTAGCGCAGAGACTGAGATATTCTATGCTGAGCCTGCGTCGTTGAGCGATGATGCGTTGGCGGACGATGCAGCTCTACCGCAGCGCAAACGTGAGCAGCTGCGCAAGCACAGGAACATTCGAAGGAAGCAGAGAGAGGAAAAAGGTGCTAGGCCACAGTTACTTCTAGCGCGCTTGTCAGGCATGGTAGAGCTTTTGCTACAACATAATGCTAACGCCAACGCTAAGACAGACGCAGGCTGGACGCCTTTACATATTGCTTGTGCCGAGGGAGTGCTCACACTCATTGGGCAACTACTCGAGAACAAGGCGGCGCTCAATCCGAGGACTCATAATGGTGAGACTCCATTCCATCTGGCATGCAAAGCTGGCAATGTCGCAGTTGTTCGACACTTGCTCGCTATCGCAGCGACGGAGACGAGCACTAAGGACAACGACGGCAATTCTCCGCTGCTCAGCGCGGCCATATCGCATCACCGTGAGGTGGTAGAGCTCTTCGCACCTTGGACCCAGACCAACATCAAACGCTCGTCGCCTGAAGCCAAGATCGCCGCGGAGCAGTTCAACGCCACTATCGTGGACTTCGGCAATTACTACAGAGGCAACCGTGTGGACAGGAAGACAACAGTCTGGGACGTACTACATAGTGACCCACGCCACAGCGTCGACAACAAGCCGTCTGTAAGCACTGTACGCCGAGACAGTCAGTCAACTGCATTTCGATGGATTCACCTCCCTGCCAACAACATTGCCTGGTGTCAGAACCTGCTGACGAAACGATTCATCGAAGAAGGCTCATATGATGTGGACGGGTTTGTGGCCACGCAGAGACAGTTCAATAACCAGCACCGTGGGCCCGTGGCTCACTCGAGCTACATGAAGCCTATGTGTCAAAGTACCCGTCGCCACGGCGAAGAAGCGAACGATGACTCGCGGACGCCGTGGATAGACAACGACAGAGCTCGCAAAGGACCGCCACAGGTTGGTCTTCCCACCGCACGCTACAACTTCTCGCTCTTCGCTCCGTACCTTCACTACGCCACGGAGGAGGAGCGGGCTCGGATGAGATTTGCGCTCTTGGAGGCACGTCGTTGCGCCCGTCGACCGGATGGAAACGGCGACCGAGTACCTCCTGTACTTCGAGAACTAAGCCCCGATGAGGCACTGCTTAGGGCGCACATTGATCAATCGCACATCGACTTACACATCCGGCGAACACTCGACCAATACTTCTACTCTAATCTCGATACTGAGATCTCGGACAGAGACCAATTAGTATATCGTTACCAGCGCTCAGACATTCCCAAAGTGATCATGGTAGATCAGCTATGGTTATGGACCGTGGGGGACGACCTCCTTGTAAGTTGCTTTCCGCAGAGGTGGTTGCAAAAGGGAGGACACGATCCATTGAATGTTCTTGGCAACATCGTTGCAAAGATCAATTCAAGAAGTCAAGGTCATATCAACAATGTTCATGAGCTGGCTGTTCTTGTGGCTGGCAGTTGCTTCAGCACATTTGACCGTCACGGCGTGGGTGAGGATGGGTCCAGCTTCCTCGACATGTACGAAAACCTGATAGCTATGGCGACGGAACGATCGACTGGGTTCTTCCGTGACGTGAGATCGGCAGCCCACAAGCTGTCAGAGTTTCTGAAAGACACGCAGCAGTCTCTCCAGAAACACAGATTGCCCGCGGACATCAGAAACCACCTAAGCCATGGATCAGCGGAAATAGAGACAATCATGAACATCGACAAGGAGACCAATGAGCTTATGGAGCTCAAAGGCCTTCGTGATGAGCTTGGCAATTTCAAGAGTGTCTTTGAGACTGAGAAACAGATCCTCTCTGGAATGTATGAAGCTTTCCAGAGTGTCTTTGAGGACGCGGAATCAGATGCACCAAAGAGCGCCGGAGCTGAAGACATTAGGCAACAGACCAGGGAGGGGCCCGGCGGCTTTTCTGAAAGGGCGGGAGAAGTTGGAAGCTGGACATGGCGTCCGACTCGAGACCTGGAGGCTAGCAGTGTTGACTCAGTCGATAAGATGAAGGCGTGGGAGGCTCGAATGTCTCACAAGGCAGCAGGGGCCAAAGTCGGACGGCTCGTGAATGCAGAAATTCTCGGTGCTGTCTCTGCCATTGGCGAAATTGACCGTATTGATGCCCAAGCAAGCCGAATATATCAGTCCACTCTGGACGTTCTGGATCTCAAACAGAGACACACTACCGCTGCACAAGCGCGGTATGCAGCTTTCCAGACAGCGCTCGCGGCGGCCGGCCAGGGCCAGACCCTAACGGTTTTCACTATCGTGACAGTGATCTTTACACCCTTGACTTTCATTACGGCCATATTCACCATCAACATTGCAGAGCTGCCACATCGCGGTGACAGCCAGGAGATGACGTTCTCGTACGTATCAAAGTACATCTTCGGGATCGGCCTGCCCATTGCGGCACTCTTCGTGGTCGCTGCGCTGTCGGTCGATCGAACCTTGGATATACTCAGGACAAGTGTGACTGTCGCCTTCTGGCTGAGACTGCTGTCGCTGCCTTGGGACATTGTGCGAGCAGCGTGCGGGATGGCGTCTCGCAATACAGAGTCTGACACTACGTCCACCTCCAGAGAGGCGAGAGTCAGTTCAGATTCGATGCGCTTGCGCCGACTAGGGTCCAAACTGAATGGCAATATTGGGGCAAGAGCTTTCGAGGTGTAGCATATCTCGTTTAATGATGTACCGACCCGTCGTGCTCCTCCGGTAAGCATAGGTGTGCATGCGAGTATGCCACGGCCAATTTTTCACGTGTGAGCAATCTTGCAATCTCCTGTCCCATTGTGATACGGCCTATTTTCAAGAAGGAATCTTATTAAGTTATGCTTCGGTCGACATTTGTTCCAATCGTCTCTCATGAAGCCAGCTCCGCGGACAAAGACCTACGGAACTGTTGATTCAACGAAGCAGCAGGACTGAAGGAAGATGCGAGATCGGTGATACTCGATCAAGCGGCGCAATCAATCATTACCTACGCATAATTACATGTCATTGCTGATGGTCTCTCTCATCAGTCACACTTGGTATCCTACAAAATGCTCATCTAAGCTCATTCTGCGCTGTGCCGTAGAACGCTTCCAAGAACTTCGCAAGCGCACATTCGTGGGAGGTTCAAGTTTCTCAGCTGCCGCCGCCGAAGCGTACCACAATTCGGCCAAACCCTGCATCTCCTTGCGCTTTTGGTACTCATGCGCTTTACCGGGAAACAAATGCGCACATCCTTCTTTGAACGCTGCCGTGATCTTGTCCCACAAAAGTGCCAACAGTATACAAACGACTGCGAATGAGAGGCCTATACCGAAGACATACTTTGACACATATGCAAAGGACATCTGCTGCTCGCCCTCGACGTGCGGGAACTCAGCGATATCGAGGTCGAAGAACCCGGCGACAAATGTTAGTGGGAGGAACAGAACGGTGACGATAGTGAAGACCATCAGAGTCTGACCTTGGCGTGCGGTCTCCTGGCCTTGTCTAGCCAACTCTTTGCCCTGGTGTGCAGTCTCTTCTGCTTGGATTCGAGAGTAGCGGGCTTCAATGGCATTGGCATACTTCTGTTTGAGATCAAGGAGGTCGCACATGGATTTGTAGATGCGTTCGGCTTGCTTGTCCATTCTCTCAATTTCCTTGGTCGAATGCTCCACGGCTCGTTTGTTGATGGCCAGGCGCTTCGAGACCTTGCGTCTGTGACCTTTGATGTCTGGGCGGGGCTCGTCTTCTGTCCCTAGGAGCACATCCATGGCCGCGTGCGCTTGATCGAGAACCTGGTCTTGTTGCTGGAATACCATCTTCAACATGTCCAGCTCGTCGCGGATGTCTTTGACCTCAGCGAGGAGTTTGGTCTCTGTGGCGATATCGAGGAGCTGTTCAATGGCTTCTCGCTTCAGCATCGAGCGCTCACGGACAGCTTGCGACAGGTCCTCATGGCCAGCCTCGGCAGCAGCGACGTCGTCCTTCAACTGTCCAGCTCGCTGAAGCGATTGCTGTCGTTTCTGTAGGTCAAGAGAAACCTGCTGCGAAGCGTCCTCAAACTTCTTGAAGAGGCGAGTCTCCTTGTCCATTGCGACGCCAATCGATGACTCAAACATATCCAAGAATCTTGAGCCGTCTCGTGTTATGCTAGACTGGTCGAACGTTCCGAAACAGCGCCCACCTATCAAGATTGCGAGGTCATATATGTTCTCAACACTTTCAGTCGCATCGGAGTTGATCTCCTCTATGGTACTTTCAAGGACATTTAGCGGGTCTTCTCGAGGCTGCTGCCATCTTTGAGGAAAGCTAGTGACCAGTAGATCATCGCTGACTATCCACATCCACAACTGATCGACCATGAGAACTTTGACCTGGCTATCGACGCCGCCTTGGTTTTGCGCATGGCGATGGACCACTTGTGTACGATCTCGGTAGTCCGTGTTGATAGTCCGATAAAATGACTGATCTAGTGTACGTCGAATGTGCAAGTCTGAGATAGGCGGCTTGAGATGTGCCCTGATGAGCAGCTCGTCAGGGGATATATGGTGTATTGGATTGTCGATAGCGTACTTGACGCCACGCCGGTTCGGATCCTTCTCGTCTGTACGTGCTCGCTTCATTGCTTTCTGCATCTCCTGGCGTTGCGAATCAGTCTCGAAATGCAGATACGGAGCAAACATGTAGACGTTATGGTCCACCGAAGAAGGTACGCCGCTTACAACGACTTTCCTAGTTTCTTCGCGCTTCCTCTTGCTGAATGTCGTACTGCGTCGCAGTACTCTGTCGGGCGCTTTGTCCTGGATTGCCCGAGCAACATTGGCACTACTGAAATCGGGCGCGATTGCGATGCTGGGTACCGACAGGTTCTTAGCTGATAAGTTAGTGTTCATGCGTGATACGGAAGGGCGCAGCTTCGGGGAGGAATCGCCCAATTGGAAGCTGTTGGGTGCATTGTCTTGAGCGTCGAGGGCCACGTTATCTTCCGACGACCGCACGGACGACGTAGGCGACTGCGGAGGATTGCTGAACGACAGTCGAGGAGTGATTGCTTCACCCTGCTTCTGCACCCCAGCGGACCGAGCAACAGCCTGACACATCGGTCGCATGTAGTTAGAGTGCAGTTCTTGCCCGCCGTGCTGGTGGAGAAAAGAGCGATGCAGAGCTCTAAACCCTTGTTTATCCTCTTCGCCGGCTTGTACATCCTCAATGAACCGCTTTGTGAGCAGATCTTGACACCAAGTTACGTCGTTCGCGGGAAGGTGTATCCAGCGGAACACTGTAGATCCCGAGACACGTGTGCTAGAGGATATCTGCGAGGGTGCCTGTTTGCCTGGGTCGGTGTACAAGAGCTCGTATACGCTGATCCTCTCTACTTTGTTGCCTTTCTTGTAGGCGCCAAAGCTAACGATTGTGGCATGGATTTGCTGTGCAGCAGCTCTTGCTTCCCTTGAGAGTGCTTCAGTCTGTCGATCGGACCAAGGTGCAAGGAGCTTAACTATTTCGATGTGCCCAGCACTTGCAGCACCAAGTAGCGGCGTGTTGCCAAAGTTATCCCTAGTGATGACCTTTGTGTCCGCTTTGGCTAAGAGATGGCGGACGACCTTGACGTTGCCAGCCTCACATGCAATGTGGAAAGCCGTCTTTCCGGTATACGTCTTCTTGTCTGCCGTAGCGCCCGCGGATATCAGCTTATCCACAACTTCCAGGACAGTCTGTTCCTGGCATGCAATATGCAATGGGGTCCATCCACCCTCAGCTTCCCTATTCGCATCTGCCTTGCGATCTAGAAGTAATGCTATCACGCCGTCGAGGCGAGCGAGCAGCGTTAGCCTCCTCTGCTGCTCTCCCTGTTCCATAGCCTCCCGGATCTTACGCTGCTTGCGCAAAGTCTCCTGTTTGCGCTTAGAAAGCATCGAGCTTTCGGTGTTGTCGTTCATTGACATCCTGTCACCCGTGGAGACGTCCACGTCCTCTAGCATATCTTCTAGCACTGGTGCTAGCCTTGCTGCCAAGTGTAACGGAGTCTTGCCCTTGCGCTCGTAAGGGTCGACAGGAGTGCTAGGCCGCTGAAGCAGCGATTTTGTGGCGAACAAATTGCCGGTAGCTGCAGCCCAATGGAGAGGTGCTCTCTGGCTGTTATCACGAGTCTTGAGGTCCCCATCCTCTGCTTTCTGCAGTAGCAGATTAAGGATCTTCGGACCCGGTCCTTGTTCCTCTTCCAAGCGTCGATCACTATCCATAGCGTAATGATGAAAAACGTTTCTCCCTCTGGCGTCTTTCTTGCTGATGTTGACGCCAACCTCGACAAGCTTCTGGACGACCGCCAAGCGGTTCTTCCATACCGCTGTCACCAGGACCGTCCTACCCACGTCATCCGCAGCTTCAACATCAGCGCCATGCTCAATTAACAAGCGGGCAACTGACGGGCTGTCATCCTCTACGATGGTCATCATGAGGGCTGTCCTTTGCTGGTCGTCCTTCGCTTTGAGCTGGGCGTCCTTCGCTCTGACATCTGCCTTTCCATCCAACAATAGCTTCGCAAGCTTCGGACTACGTGCGTGCATCAGTGCTGTCTTCCCTTCTCTGTCTCGTGCGTGGACGTCCGCGCGATGATCAAGCAACAGCTGCATAACAGGCTCTGTCTTAGCGAGCATTAATGCGGTCCGTTGCACGCCGTCCACTGCGTTCGGCTGGGCCCCGTCGCGAAGCAGTGTCTGCACGATAGCCTGACGATCTCCGTCTTCACGCTTTAGCCGCTCAAGCTTCTCTGCCGCCTTCCGCTGTAGGCGTTCCTCGACTTCGGGCTTCGTCCTCTCAGGCTTCTGCACCATCCTCTGCTTGAGCTGTCGTCTTTGCTCCTCACGGGCCTTGTTCTGACAAGACTCGACGGCTTGTAATAAGGGCAATAATGGTCGTCCATTCACTGTCGCGTTCGGATCGGCGCCTTGCGACAGCAGATACTCCACGGCATCAAGGCGCCCTTTGTGGCAGCTCATGGAAAGCGCGATGGCGAGAGCATCTTGCCTCGGTGGATCTGCGAAGCTCCATCTTTCCAGGATGTCACGAATGTCCTGGAGTGTCTCGGTTGTATCGTGGGATCCTTTACTCCTGATGGCACCTTGAAGAAGTTTGATCGCATCCTGTGGCTTGTTGTTTCTGACTGCATCCTGGAGAAGTTCGATCACGTCCTTTGGCGCTGGAGCCTGCGCAGCTCCAGACATCTGCTGGGTCGCTGGGCTCTTCTGAGCCATAGCCACATATCGGCAGCTTCAGGCCATGTGCGTAAGTGCCTAGTTGTGTAAACGGATGCGAGCATGTCTCGATCGCAAAGCGTCTAGCAGCCTCAGCAGATTGCGACAAGACTGGGCAACAAGCCATCTTAACACTCATTACGCTTGGACCTCGAGCAGCCGCTACAATGGCGACGATTGCCAATCGTGGCTCCCATGTCCGTGTCTAGCGGCTGCCTCGCTGCAGGTCGGCGCCACCACAGCTGCAGGGGCGGTCACAAGCGAACCCCACCCACACCGGTCTCTTTCACTTTCAGCTCCAACATCAGTGTAACAACGTATATCTGCGTCGCCAGCAAAAGGCCAAAGAGAGGACAGCATAGCGGAGGTTTGGCAGAGGAACTTACAAGTCTCGCAGCGGCCCTCGATGTGTCCGTTAACGCATGGACATCTGTTCAACAGACTGTCTGCAATATCTGCAAATTGCAAGGCTAGTTCTCTTGAACGGTTCTGGCACACTACGAGCCAGCGCCCTGCGGGTACGTAGCTCGTGTAGGGTTAAGATGAAAGAGTACGTACCTCAAAGGGCGTGTCACGCCACTGCAGTAGACACAAGCCGTGCTCGGAAGGTATCACGGGTGGGAAGTCCGTCAATGGCTACCGTAGTGACGACTTGATGTACGAAGTGCTCTTGCTGGTCTCGTAGCAGAATCAGACGGAGAGTGAAGTCAGATTGGCACGGAACCTTATGCCTCCACTTTTCCCCAGATTCCGCGCCTGAGGCTCCACATCTACTGTACGCACTGCTTTGAAAAGGGACAGATTCAGCGTTGTTGGGGCAGCAAGGCCAGCAGCATCGTTGTTCTTGAGGCTCGCCAGTGGTGGCAGAAGGATGTGAAAAGCTACGAAGCCTAGTACAAAGCCTACTGTCTAACCTAGGCAGTGACGACACAAAGAGCTCAAAAGCTCATCCTCCCAACGCATCACGAGCAACCTGCCCGACAACGCCGGCATACTCGCTGAAAAGCACACCCAACAGCACTTTCTCACCCTGCCGCTCCGTCCACTCGCCAGCTTGAATCAACCTCTGCTTCCAGACGGCCTTCTGCGCCTCATTCAGCTGATCCCAATGCTTCGCTTCCGTATCCTCCTTCAAATATGCCTCCTTGTCCGGGTGCACATCGACGCTCAAAGACGTACTATCGCCTGCATCGCGTACAACCAGCGCTTTGCTCTGCGAATCCGGCGAAGCAAAGTGCGTTGCCAAGAGATCCTGCAGGCGGCCTTTGCCGGGTATATTCGACGGGATGCTGGTCTCCACGGCCGAAGAAACAGAGACCTTTACGCCTCGCCCGAAGCCTGCTGCAGCATTGGCGGGCTGATCCAGGAAGGTCCTGAAACTCTGCGGAAGTAAACTGAATGGCCCCGCGGCCTTGTCGTCTGCGAATCCAGTGACGAAGCTCTGAAGTAGGAAAGCTGTGACCAGGACAATCATCGAGATGACGGCGATGTAAGCCCACTGCGTGAACTTCTCGTCGCTTGGGTGACTGAGGACGTAGCGGGAGTTCTTGTCTTGCGGTTCCAGAGGTGAAAGCGGGAATGTATCGACTACCACCGTGTTTCCGTATGAAACAGAAGCGAGGCGAGCATACTGCGGCCCTGGATGCGCAAGAGGGGTGGCAGCCTTCTTCTCCACAGGCTCGCCGTTCGGCCCTACGGCTGCAGGCTCCGGGTCCGGAGCACGGGTGGGCGAGTGGAATGGCGCGAAGCAGATCTTTGTGATCTGTTGCGGGTGTACGTCGCGCAGAGATATGTAGGTCTTGAACTTCGAACAGGTGTCGGTCGAGCGTTGGTAGTTGGTAGTCAAAACCTCAATGCTGCTATCGCTACCTGCGACTGCGACCGCAATCTGCTGGTTGCCTCTCTTATCGGTATCGAAAGCACAGACGTCCATGCTGACTGCGGACTTGATGCGAGACGGTAAGGTCTTTTGCAGAAGTAGCATGGCTGGTCCAGTAGGGTACAGATGAAAGATGCGGAGCTCAGCACCACCCTTGTTCGGCTTGTTGGCCAAGGTGACGAGGTTCTGTCCGTTCAAGAAGCGTACGCAGCGGAACTTTGGGCGCGACTTCGGGTCCTCCATGGTATCCGGGAAAGGCATTTGGTGAATGCGTCGAGGCCCCTTAGGCGTCTTCTGCGCTTTCTTGGTGCTGAAGTCGTACTCGTAGCTTTGCTCGTGGATATCGTAGTCTGTGCAGTAGGCTACACTGAACAAGGAGCGTTCAGGCTCCGCGACGTCCAAGTCTGCAGCCTCTTCGCCTCCGGGCATATCGATGCGTGCAATGATGTCCGAGTTGTCGGGCGTGGCGCTCGTAGCATTGAACACAATTACCTCGTTGTTCCTCTCACGGAATGTGCCCGTAGCTACCGCGCCTATCCTCTTGCTCCCAGACTCCGTCTTCTGCGCGGGTGAGAGACGCAGTAACCGCTGAAACTTCTCTTGCTTCGGTGCTGCCGACGGCTTGAACAGCGCGCGCTTGCCCAGAGGCTTGATCTCGCCTTGCTCTCCGGCATCGCTCTTCTCCGTCTCGGTCTTCTGCTTCTTACGCGGAGGGTACTTGACGTCAAAGGAGCGGAAGTGCTCATTCTTGCCTGCATTCTGATCTGCTTCCGAGGAGTTGATGCCGGCAAGTGTGACGAGGCCATCCTTAGTGGCGAGGTTTGCGAGCGACTGCACCGAATCTTCGCCGCTGGAGAGCTTGAGTTCGGCCGCGGTGGTTATGGCTGCGCGGTTGGATACATCGAGGATGGACTACATCTGCTGTTAGCGACTGTACAGTAATGGCCTCGCATAACATAATATATGTTCTGACTGACAAGCTGATTCGGGACACCAGTCTTGCTCTCCCCTCCGCCTCCTCCAACGACTAGATAGCCACGGTCGTATGGGTCGAAGTCAACCGCAAACAAAGGGTATGGCAGCGTAGCTTTCGCAAAGGAGACCTGGGAGGTCGGTTGGAAGGGCATGTTGAGCTGTTGTGCAGTATCAGTCGCTCAGGACGCAGCAAATGTATTAGGAAAGATATATGTAAGGCGCGTGACTATGTACAAGTGGGAGTGGTCTGTTAGATACGATGTCCAGTAGCGACACGCAGCAAGAACAAAGCGCGTCTCCAAAAGTTGACAGTGACGTACCGCTTGCGGCTACTTCCGCTTTGCCAAAAGGGGTATATAAGGCTGAAGGTCTGGCGACCGTCCAACGACGACTACAATCGTTTGATGTACTGCTGCAAAAGTCCTTGGACAGTCCGAGACCGCTCTGATATCTGGCTCTCACAGTTTGACTCATGGTTCGCCGACAAGCCCGTAATGTCCAGACACGAAACACACGCATCGCTCGCCATGCGGCGACAGTACGTACCTACCGAAATCGGAGGATGCCTCCAACTTGCCCTATCTCGGCCAATACCTCAATGTGGCAGAAGACGTCACAGCCTTGCACTGTCATCCTTCAATGTAGCAAATCCAAGTGATCGAGACAATGGCTCCAGCACGCACGGTCTCCCTACCCAGCACCGGTCTTGAAGCCCGCCATCAGTCACGCAACAATACTTGGGACGTACCAACATGCGGCATCGCACCAGGCTACTTGCAAGCAAACCTGATCGTCCTCCCCTCCCAATTCGCACGGGACTTCGCGACCCTCTGTGCCCGCAACCCAGTTCCCTGCCCTTTGCTGGCGTCTTCAGCCTCACCAGGTGATTTCAAGAACTTCATCTCCCACGTCCCTGGAGTGCCCGATAGCAAGATAGCGAAGGCGATAGACATCCGAACAGACGCGCCTCGCTATAATATCTACCTTAACGGCCGGCTAGCAGAATCAGGCATTGCGTCCATTACAGAGCAGTGGGATAGCAGCGACCACGTCGCTTTCCTCATAGGCTGCTCCTACAGCTTTGAGAACGCTTTGACTGTAGCTGGACTTCCGCCTCCGCACGTTTTGCATGGGAGGAATGTGCCGATGTATCGGACCAAGATACCACTTTGTCCCGCGGGAGCCTTCGTCGGATCGACGTACGTTGTTTCGATGCGGATGTATAGAGGGAGCACGGTAGAGGAGGTGCGAAGAATCACCCGACCGTACTTTACGACTCATGGGGAGCCTATAGCATGGGGCTGGGAGGGTGCGAGGGCTTTGGGAATAGTGGATGTGAGTAAGCCTGACTGGGGCGATGCGCCGGTGACGGAGGAAGGGGTCGAAGTGGCGGAGGGTCAAGGCTCAGGAGCGGTGCCAGTGTTTTGGGGCTGCGGAGTCACGCCTCAAGAGGCTGTTATGAAGGCGAAGATCCCAGGCCTCGTGATGGGACATGCACCTGGCTACATGGTGGTGCTGGATGTCAAGGAAGAAGATGTGATAGGGAAGCATACTTGACGACAGACCTCAGGATTCCGGCGGACGATTCTCATATTTCTCTGCATAGAAGATCAGACCAAGTAAGCTGATTACAAATGATACTTGAAGTCCAGCGCCCTATCTCCGGTCTTTACCTTCCTGGTGTCTTCACTTCTCCCTTCAGCTATCGCTTCTTTCCTGTCGTTGAGGCTCCGAATGTACCACATCTTCCCGACAATGATGAACTGACTAACACAGATAGCGCCCAGCGAAAAGGCATTGCCGAGTACGTACGGGGACGTGCGATAGATCTGGCCTGCTACGATACCGGCGGTGTTTCCGATGGTTTGCTGCAGACCAATGGCCGTAGCCCTACGGTAATGTGGTGCACTGATGTACTGTTCAGTATCTCGGCATGCCATGTGGACAGATTCACAGTCTTGACTCTTACCTGTTGACATTGAGCCAGGTCAAATTGATACCGGGGCCCGTGTACACGGCAATGGCGCAAAGGTATGTTGCGAAGTACTTTACGCCGACAGGCACGTTGCACAAGAGCAGAATGTAGCCTATGATGCCGAAAACGTTTGCGAAGAGAACGAACTGTAGGCCACATCAGCGAATGCAGTACACTGCGTCTTCGGTTTTGATGACAACTTGCCGGCGCTCTGAGGCGAAGCTTATCCGAGAACCAGGCTAATATGACGAAAGCCAGTCCGCCTACGACATAGACTGGGATAGTCAAGTACTGGTCGAGTGTCAGTGATCTGCGGTAAAGCAGGTCGTGATAACGAGAATGCACACCTGTGTCGCATACGTCCCGTAGCCCATAGACTTGATGATCGAAGGCAAGAACGTACTGAAGCCGTACAGCAGAATATCCTGGCAGAATTGAATGAGTCCACTGCTCGGCGTGTCAGCTCTTTGTGCCAACACGCGAAACATTCGCCGCGAGTCTGTCAATCACCTGATGTAGACCTTGGGATCCCTCGCAGCAATCCGTACTTCTGCCCAGCTGAACTCCTCGCTTCCCATGTATGCAGCTCGCTGTACCGCACGGCGGCGCATGAGCTCCTTCTCCTCCGACTTGAGGAAGTAGGCATTAGACGGATCATTCGGTAACCCAAAGAAGATAATAACGGCCACCACTAGACTGAGCAGGCCTTCGATGATGTATACCCACTTCCACCCCGCAAGTCCGCTGATACCGTCCATATGCAAGATAGCGTATGCTAGCAAGCCTCCAAAGGCACCGGAGATAGCGGTGCAGACAAAGAGGTACGAGACTCGTTTTGCCTGCTCGTCACGGCGGTAGACCATAGTGAGATAGAGGTTTAGGCCTGGGAAAAGGCCGCTGCTCGGGAGGAACCCACCATTGTTAGCTCGACGCAAGCGGTACCCTTTCGAATGGAGTACACATACCCTTCGCAGGCCCCGAGCAGTAGGCGCGTAGCATACAACCCGCCGATATTCTGGATGAAACCGGAGAAGATGGTGACTAGAGACCATACCAGTGCCAGGCCTGCTAACAGATAGCGGGGCGTAAGTTTCTTCAGCAAGACGCTCCAGGGTGTTTCGAAGGTCACATAGGTAGCGTAGAAGATGGAAACGGCGGTGGAGAACTGGTTGGGTGTTGCGTGGATATCTGCTGGCATGCCTGCGACTTTGACGTTGCCTGCGTTGGGTCCGCGTAAGTACAATAATCGTCATGCACTGATGATGGCGGCACGTTTTACCTATGTTGGATCGGTCAAGGAAGCAGGTAAAGTAGGTCAACATGATGATGGGGACGAAGTAGAGATCGAGCTGGCGAGGATGGTCAGGGTATGTTTCGACAGCGCAAGGCAGTAGAGGTATTGGGCGTACCTTGGCAAGCAGTCTCAACTCCCGTTTTGGATCGATCGATACATCTTCTTGGAATCCGCCAGCCTGTGAGGCAAGATCGCCACTTTCCATCACCTTGCCATCCTGGGAGGACGCATCGTTGCTGCTCATGTCTAGGGGCGCATGTTTCTCGTACACGGGCTCCATGCTTGCGCACAAGGATACTCAGATGGGGGGTACAGTTACCAGAGGGAACATGCCATTGAGTATGTATATGATGAGACCGCCTTGATACGTCGCGTCAAAGCAGCACTTCACGAGCTGATAGCGGCCGTTGATAGGCCAAGCTTGTCGTGGTTTCAGCGCATGCCTTCATGTCATCGACTTCCCTCTCTCCTCCAGTCGTACCCCATCCACATCACGTCTTTGGAGTCGTCGTATTCAATTAGCTGTCAGTGACACACTGTATGCTCACCCAGGTGGTGATGGGGACAACGTGATTGTCATCCGTAGTCCCGTTGTACTTCCTGAGGTCAGTCAAAACTTTTGGTCGGAAGAGGTCGCGTCCGCGAAGGGAAGGTACAGCCGCGCAGCAATGACTAAGCAAAGCCGATTCATTCTGTTTCTCTTCACATCTCACAGCGGACTCAACGCAAGCATCCTCACGGTTGGCGGAAGAGCGGTGGTGGTGGCGGCTGCCGTCCAGCGAGATGAGCTTTTGGTCACCGTTTCACCCATCAAGAGCAGTCTTGGGTGGAGAGCTCACACTCAACACACCCTTTTAGGCGAAAACTTCCTGCCCCGGCCGACCATTGGCTTATCGGCTCTTTATCGCGTGGGCGCGCAACCGGCGCGTCAAGCTTTCAGAAACGACCATGATATGCGAAGGTGGGCGGGGCATCAAAATATTGCTGGAGCTCGAGTATACTGCAGGTAGGTGTTGACCTTTCCTTTAAGACCTTCTGTCCTCCCGTCATCGCACTTTCACAGCCAGCATCTACTCCATCCCATTACCTCCACCGCGAAAATGGTCCTCGAACGCTTGCAGCAGATGGCCTCCCATCTCACCGGCCAGGTGGCGCAATATCATCCCTTCGACCCTTTGAGCACCGAAGAGATCGCTGCAGCGGTAGCAATTGTTCGACAAGAGTACAGCGACCTCTTCTTCAACGCAGTCTCGCTATGGGAGCCTCGGAAAGCCGACATGATGCGGTGGGTCTCTTCACCAGAGACCACACCAAGACCGCACAGAGTGGCAGATGTAGTCGCAATCGGCAGAGGCAGCAAGGTCTACGACGGCCTCGTGGACCTGACAGAAGGCAAGATCGTCAGATGGGAGCTCACAGAGGGGGTGCAGCCTCTGATCACCATGGAGGACTTGCAGACCGTAGAGTCTGTCGTGCGCAAGGACCCAAAGGTTATCGAGCAATGCGGTATCAGTGGCATCCCTCCGGAGGACATGCACAAGGTGTACTGCGATCCTTGGACGATCGGCTACGATGAGCGCTTCGGCAGCAATGTCCGCCTACAACAGGCTCTCATGTACTACCGACCGCATCCCGACGACAGCCAGTACACCTACCCACTCGACTTCTGCCCGATCTTCAACGCAGATGCCCAAGAGATCGTTCACATCGACATCCCTAAGATCCGACGACCTGTCAACACCGCACCTCCGATCAACTACCATGCGGAAGCGATTGCAAAAGAGGGTGGGTTCAGGCAGGACATCAAGCCGATCAACATCACGCAGCCGGAGGGCGTATCCTTCTCGATCGAGGGCCGGACACTGAAATGGCAGAATTGGAACGTACACGTTGGCTTCAACTACAGGGAGGGCATCGTACTCTCGAACATCTCCTTCAACGACAAGGGCACTGTCCGACCTGTTTTCTGGCGGATGTCCCTTGCCGAGATGGTGGTACCGTACGGCAACCCAGAGCGACCACACCAGCGGAAGCATGCTTTCGATTTGGGTGAGTATGGCGGTGGCTACATGACAAACTCTCTCGCGCTGGGCTGCGACTGCAAAGGTGCTATCCACTACATGGATGCATCCTTCGTTAACCGAGCTGGCGAGCCGCAAGTGATTAAGAATGCCATCTGCATCCACGAGGAGGACGCCGGCATCCTGTTCAAGCACACCGACTTCCGCGACGAATCCTGCACAGTCACCCGCGCCCGCAAGCTCATCGTCAGCCACGTCTTCACCGCCGCCAACTACGAATACTGCGTGTACTGGATCTTCCACCAAGACGGCACTATCCAGCTCGAGATAAAGCTCACGGGTATCCTGAACACCTATGCTCTCAACCCTGGCGAGTCCGCTGCACCTTGGGGCACAGAAGTCTACCCCGGCGTCAACGCTCACAACCACCAGCATCTCTTCTGTCTGCGACTCGATCCGAACGTTGATGGACCGGCGAACACGGTCTACCAGGTCGATGCTATGCAGGGAGAGGGCGAGGTGGGAAGCGAGGAGAACCCATACGGCAACGCTTTCTATGCTAAGAAGACGAAGCTGGAGACGTTGAGCACAGCCATGAGCGACTATGATGGGTCGACAAGCAGGACGTGGGAGATGGCCAACACAAACAAGATGAACCCGTACAGCAAAAAGCCGGTGTCCTACAAGCTCGTGAGCAGGGAGGTCCCGAGCTTGTTGCCCAAGGAGCAGAGTCTGGTGTGGAAGAGAGCAGGCTTTGCTAGGCATGCTGTGCATGTCACCAAGTGTAAGTGATAATCCACCCAGTGCATGCAGAGTGAACATACTGACCACATGCAGACGATGACGATCAGATCCACCCTGCTGGACGACACGTACCGCAGACCTCCGGCGAGCCTTCTCAAGGCATTCCCGCTTGGATTGCCGCAGATCCAGACGGCAGTCTCGACAACACCGATGTCGTGCTTTGGCATACGTTCGGTCTGACACACTTCCCGTCACCTGAAGACTACCCTATCGTAAGCTGACTTCATCTATGCTATCCGAATGTCGTAGCTGACTTTAGCAGATGCCCGCCGAGCCCATGACCGTCCTCCTCCGACCACGCAACTTCTTCACCCAGAACCCAGCGATGGATGTACCGCCTTCGTACTCGAGCACGCCTAGTCAGATTGCAGCAGGCAAGACCGGCATCAAGGGTATCGTGGACAGCCTAAGTCGGTTAGCTTTCGGTGGCAAGCAGGAGAAGGGTGGCAGCGGTGACTGCGGGTGCAATTGAAATCGCTGGAGTTTGTAGTCGCGTACGAACGGCCTGTCGAGATCAAATCCGAGTCCGCAACGTTCAGGTTCGGCTCCATTTGCAACGTACTTTGCACCTACAGCGCACCAACCTTCAAGTAAAGCTCGCCGAGTCGTCAATTCTCGGCTGCACTGCGCGGCATCTTCCGGCCAAGCTTGCCATGGCCGTCTTCAGTATCTCAGACACGTGCGTTCCTACCTTACGAGCGACCGAGCGACCTCTTGTGGCTGCTTGAAGAGAACAGCCCGATAATGACAGCAGGCCAGTGCAGTGATCGCTTGTCTCGGTCGATTGTTTCCCAAGATTTCGTGGATCGTACTGAGTTTCCCCGCGTAGCCTGGACATTTCCCTTGCTAGGATTCATGAATCTCTCATTTCACTGAAACATCGAGGATCACAACACTGTTCCTGCCAGTGCGCTGAAATGGTTATGAGTTTGGTCTACCAAACATGTCTGGCGCAATATATTTTTAGGTCGTGTCCGTTTACATTTGCGACTCTCCCGTGAGGTTCGGACGAGGTTCGCTTGATCTTGTCAACGGGTCGCTTGATAATCTCGAAATCATACGAAACTCGAGCTGTGGCTTGATTTTGCTTTGGGTTCGCGTTGGGTTGCTCTCTCACCAAAAGTCGACCTTGTGAGTTCCTTGTGAGGTTTCCGCACCAAATTCGGACCTTACGCGAAACTGAAGCAACCTCGTGCAAAATACTCGTGGAAATTTGGGAATTTGAAGGCAAAATCATGCGTCCCGGGAGTGTCTAATTTGTGGCAGAAGATTTTTGTACGCTTGATTTTCGATAAGGTCGTGTCTGTTTACACATTACGCCCGCTGTGAGGTTCAATTTTGGCTACAACCGGACACGCAGTTTTGCTTGACTTTGTTGCGCCACACCTCCGCTTCCTGATCCACAACTTCCGCTCAGTAAAGAGCCTTATAATGTCTGAGTGCTCGTTCTCTCAAAGGATGTATGCCGCAGGCTCTTGCCGTTCTCGAGGCAGGCAACCTTATTCGTCTCGTACCTTCCCCGTCCACGCTTCATCGCCGGTGTTTCGAACTCGGTTCAATTATACAAAGCGCCGACGACGTCGGCAAGGCTCGGTATCTTTACAGCGTGATCAGCGTGTTCAGAAGTGTGTAATGCATTCTTCTTGTAAGTATTATAAAGATATCGTCGTCGATGGTATGAAACACGCCCAAACCTTCAAAGCCGGGTACAAGCTAGTCTTGGACTTCCCACTTCTGCAACGTCTCGTCCATTAGGTGCTCACACCATGCAAGTACCTCAGCAAGTCGACGAGATCGGAAAGTGATGCCGTGCTCGTTCTCAAAGTAGAGCCGATTGTTTCCGTGAACACTTAGCGGCAGAGAGAAGGTCCCCGGCTTTGGGGAACTACCATGGGAAAGAGGCGAAGGTTGGCGACTTGCTCAATTCAGAGACCGCCTGAGCGAACAGTACAAGGCCCGTTAAAGCTTTGGCCGATGCGTATATACTCCCTTTCACCTTCATATCGTGATCAGCGGGTCTTGAAGTGCAGGACTAGACGGTGGCAGCAGCAGCGGTGTTGGCGGGACGACTGTGAAGGCAAGAGCGCTGCGTTTGTGATTGCCGGCTGAAGTTACGCAATGTTTTCAATGCCACCATGTAAAGCGCGGGAGCGGATGATCCCACTCGAATCTCCGACCTCCGACTTCGATTTGGACTCAAAGTCTCCAGCTACACAACCTCCTTCGAATGGCCATGGAATCCCCTTCCGCCACTATGTCCTTCGCCACCTTGCCCGAGGAGCTGCGACTTCTTATCTGCGAGCACGTCTGGGAGCTCAGACCCCGCCGCCACGAAACGGTAGCCCCCAATCTACCACTGACGCCAGCCATATCCCGAGCAAACAGATGGCTTCGCGAGGAGACTCTTCCAATATACGTGCGCAATGCCCACTTCTCCATCCAGACTGACGAATACGCCTATCCAAACAAAGGCGACCGCCTCTGGGTATGGCTTCACACTCTTGGGCCCGCAGTCAAGCACGTCAGAAGCTTCCAGCTCAGCCGCCACTGGAAGATCAGCCGACCCGAACGATTCCAGGGCCATGTGGGCTTCTACGTTCGCGTAGAGATGGTAGAGGATCGTTGGCAATGCAGGACTGGCACCTACCCGGTTGTGAGAGACTTACGAGGGATGCGCGCAGCGAGCGTTGAACTACTACAAGACGAGCTTCGCCGGAAAGTGATCGACCGGCTGTGCCAACGGGAACAACAGCACTTGGGTGAATCCGATGTACTGTCTATCACAGCTGCCATGGACATCGTTGCGACACATCCAATCGAGACCGGCGGCAAGACCTGGTCAGATATGGAGCAGGAATTACGCGCACTTGCGCCTGTATAAGGGTCCATGACTCAGACCCCAACATCAAGCAGCTCTTCACGTCTACATGAGTCTCCGTCGAACGGCGTGTGGCCGACTGAGGCAGCTCACTTTTCCCCATGCTACGAAAGGCCGAAACGACACTTCAAGGGTAGGTAAATTGACTCGCGGCCAGCTTCACGTCTCCAACATTGCAACAGGTCGTTAGGCCAGTAGTCAGTCTGACAGACTCGGATGACTTGAAGCTCGGAGGGGTGATACGGCATCTTATCGGTACAGGCTCTTACGTAGGCCTCGCCGCCTTTGTCAGCCTCATCGGCCGAATGCCTCCGTGGACACACCTGTATCGGCCCTTGTCTGTCTGACAGCACATCGAGGAGTGAAGATGCTCGGATGGCCACCATACGATTTATGTGGCTTCGCCCGTTGCTGGATGTCCACGAACACGAGTAACAGGCTAGATATGGAATGCCAAGACATATCAAGCTGCCTTGCCCTGGTCAATCCATTTGTACTTGTTACCAAGCAGGTTGTGCGCTCGCAGATCGCCACTCCTAGCATGCCCTTCGAACCTCTCAGCCCTTGCGCTTCTCGCACAAAGCTCGCCCAACCGCCCGCTCGCCTTGTCATCAGTCACCTCCTGATACGTACAAGTCTTCATGTACTTCACAACCCATAGTCCACCAGTATATTTTGCAGCCTTCTTGGTCGGCAGGACATGGTTGGTCCCGATGCACTTGTCGCCATACGACACGCAGGTGTTGGCGCCTAGGAAGATGGAACCATAGTTTTTCATCTTCTCCAGCGCCTCTCGAGGTCGTTCGGTCAGGATCTGGACATGCTCGGAAGCGTATTGATCTGCCAGCTCGTATCCCTCGTCAAGATCGCGGACGACGATGACCTCGCCAAAGTTCTTCCAGCTGGTGCCTGCCAATTCGCGAGTCGGCAGGATAGGAAGAAGCTTGTCGATGTGCTTGATCGTCTCCTGCCCGACCTGCTCTGAGTTGGTGATGAGCACAGCAGGGGTGTCCGGACCATGCTCAGCCTGGGATAGCAGATCGACGGCGCACATAAAGGGGTCCGCCTTCTCATCAGCCACGATGAGCACCTCCGTCGGTCCTGCAAGCAAGTCGATCCCAATTTCGCCAAAGAGCTGCTTCTTCGCCTCTGCTAC
>JAKLLW010000254.1:0-43344 GCA_022814695.1 Neocatenulostroma microsporum
ATAACTAGTAACTATACTACCTTATCTAATACCTAAGAGTATACCTACTAATACTAACTATAGATATCTAACTAGGGGCAATATCGAAGGCCTCTAAGTTAACCTTACTAAGGTTTAAGAGTAGGCCTAGGTAGCTAGAGTAATTACCTTTCTAGATAGCTAAGGGGTAGGTTCTATAGGCTTAGTAGTCCTATATAGCTTACTAACGTTTATTAGATTTAAAGGTATACTATTAACTACTACCCTAGCCTCCTACTAATATATACTACCTTCCTAACCTACGTAACTAGTCTACGAACAAACAATATAGCTCTCCTAGTAAACTTAAGGTATATCGGTACCGTTATCTATATTATATAGTAGGCTCGTATACTAGACGCCTAGGTATATACCGATCTAGACTTTACTACTAAGGAGGTCTTTAATATCTATATACTTAAGAAGTATATCTCTTAGCTTATACTAGATAGTAGCTAGATACCGTTTATATAGATATAGTATAAGGATATCTCTAAGAAGGATAAGGAGGCTATTAGGAAAGTACTCTTAGAGCTATAGTAGGTAAGATAAGAGCTAAATTAAGGAGGGCTAGCTAGTTAGATTTTAAGGTAGAGAGTAGAATAGTTAATACCTAAGGTATAGGCCTTAAGTAGATATTACAGTTTAGTAACTACTAGGCTACTTCTAGCTAAACTAAAGAGTATAATCTTATTTTTAATACTATCTAAAGCCTCCTAAGTATATATTATATAATTCTATAAGATCTAATTTTATATTAGTGAGAGAGGGTAGTTAGGTACTTAGACTCTATAATAGTTAGGTCCGAGCGTTTTTAAGCGACCAATCAGAACCACCCTACGGAGCGCAGAAAAGCCGGCCACCCATCAGAGAGACTGAGCACTGAGATTAAATGTGAGGTACCCGCCCCGGGCGTCCGCCAAGACCAGCGGGAAGGTGCGACACGGCGGTAAGTCTACCGAGAGTGGTTCGCCTTCCGCTCCTTGTTGCTGACAACGAGGCAACCGTTGAGCTGTGCGGAAGCGACGCTCGGGCAACGATGCGAGCGGACTGCACGCCTTACGACAGCCTGGTTACGAAGCCATTCACAACTCCACTTGAATATCACTGCGCAGGAAGACCGACGTTGGGCTATGAATACACCTGCACACGCATGCACATTCCCGAAGGTGGTGACCTGAATCGGCCTCGGACACGTTTCACACGCTGGTGCCACGCAGGATGCATCAGTCTGTGCCACGGAACAAATCGAAGACTTCGTGCACGATCACCACCGCGACGCATTATTACGTCTGCCTTGCTTAAGCGCATTACTTCATCCGTAGGTCCAATGCCAAAACCGGCATGCCACGCACCTCCGAGACAGCTGGATCCTTGTGCCTTGCTTCTTAGAGAGTCCCGACAAACAACCTTCAGGCCCAGGCCATAGCGGCCATTTGGGAGCTTCGACCCAACACTGTCAATACGAGCGTATGATCATGACCTAGAGCAATCAGTCGACCATGACAGCCAAGCAGTAAAGCAGGATAATCGTCCCATCACACTGGTACGATGTGCATAGCACTAGCATCGCAGCTCCAGTCCGTGGTAATGCTCGCTGTTGAGCCAAGCCTGGCTCGCAAGCGACACAATGATGCGGTAGGAGATACTGCTCATTCGCAACCACTTGCACGCCCAATGCACATACGCGGGATATTGGGAACATCAATCAGGTGGGCGAAGATTACTTTCAGATTTTCAATGAGATCTCTGATACCTCATAAGAACATGCACAGCATTGCCCACCTCCTAATCGGCCACCTCTCAAGAACCGGAGGGAATGCCTCTCGCTCTACTGCCACCGACGTGACTGTTAGGAGGCCGGCAGGTCTTTAAAGCCCTAACAAGTAGCGAGACATGGCTATATCACGCTGTCGACGACCCATTGGCAACTCAAAATTACAACCTCTACTGGCCTCGCCTTTGGTAACCGGGGTTGCGAGGTTATGGCAGTCTGTAGGGCGACTCGAAACTACTCCAACTCCTACGCAATGAAGCGCTAGGCGCCGACATCGACACCGTCTCCGTGGTAGTGCATAACGAAAAGACGTCGATGGGAGTCATCGACTACAAGCGATACTGGCTACCTCCTACCAGGAGGACTTTTGCTGGTGGGCTCAAACGTCCACCCGGGGCACACGGGGCACCCGGGGTTAGTCCGCCCAGGCGTTCAGCACATGCCACACCTCACAGCGGAACAGCTGCGGCTCGCCGGCGTACCAGCGGAGACTGTGAGTCCTGTCCACATCCAAGTCGCTCTGGCTCTGCTATCACCAACAACAGTGACGGCGACTCGTCGACTCGTCGACGCGTCGTAATCACCAATGGCCGCGTCAGCGCGTATCATTGCCCTTGTTGCGCCATCAGTCACCAGAGCCAGGATCGTGTTTGAGCGAAATTGTGCCCCAGGACGCCTGCGATACGAATAGCCTCCGCCTTTTGGATGGCATGTCGACTCTGTCGAGTGAGGATAGCGAATTCGCCAAGTCACTCCTGCTATATCAAGGTTCATATGGAGAGCCTATGCTCATGGGCTGCACGGCATCAGGTAGTGCCAGTCATACCATGCATGCCGGAAAGCGACCTCAAGTTAGCTCGGCGCTCTGATGGGCAACAGCGTGCCGGATACCCTACAGACGTAAGCGTATCCATGACAATCGACTTCGCGACCTATCTGTACTGCCAATGACAAGCCGGCATCTGCGTGCGACATTACCGTTGCAAAGGTGGCAACAGAGACCAGAGCAATGACTTTGACACCGAGCTAAGGCGTATCAGGCTTGTTCTCACTTCTAGTGGGTAAAGTGAGTAGGAAAGTGACGCCGAAGAAGATGATCTATGCCATAGGACAGCGCCCATTACTCCTCATGCATGTAACTGTACAGTCTTTGAGAGTCTCATAGGGTATCGTAATATCCGCCCAATCCACAACAATAGGTCCCCGAGCCGTCTCGCTCATGCCGCTCCTCCCAATCAATCAAACTTAGCAAACGCCAGCTCATAAGCCAGCCCCAATGTCAACCTTCCATGCTGAAGCATGTGGTCGAAGTCGAGGTACTCAATCTTGTCGTCGGTCGTATGGATCTTCTTATCCGAATACTTGAAGTCGCTCTCGATCACAAACGCCGAAGGGTAGCCCGCTTTACTCGCTGATGCGTGATCTGAGCATGCGTATCCGCACTTGGTCTCAATATACGGGATCTCGCAGTACTCCGTCACCACCTCTTTGATGAAGGATGTAAGACCTGGGTCGACGTAGTCCGTGATGACGCCCACGCTCTCAAGTTCGCCGGCGGCGAGGGTACCGTGGGTGTAGCCTGTCATGTCTTGTTGCAGCATGGCCTTGACATCCCGGCCTTCCTTCTCGTAGGCGGAGAAGATTGCTTGGGAGCCCAGGAGACCGCCTTCTTCGGCCGAGTACCAGTGGAACTCGACTGTGTTTTCTGCTTTGCCTTGCTGGATCTTCTCATCCATGAGCAGGACGCGGAGGGCTTCGAGGATCGTGACAGTGCCGGAGCCGTCATCATCTGCGCCTGGCGCCGCTAGTATCGGCGGAAGGAAGAGGTTGATGCTGTCTTGGTGTGCACCGATGACGACGGTCTTCTCGCTCTTGCCTGGGAGGGTGGCGATGATGCTGTTTTGGCCCCAGCTGTGTGGGAAGGGCTGGACCATGCCTACACCTGCTTCCGTGAGGGTCTGGTTGACTTGGTCGAGAAGCCATTCTGATGACTGGCGGCCGTAGTCGGACTTGTAGTATCGGGTGTGAAAGCTGGTGAACGTCTCGAGGTGGCTCTTCATGTTCTTCTTGCTCAGTTCCTTCAGCAATGGCGAGATGGAGCTGTTGTATGCTGGCTTCTTAGGGTACTGCACCGTAGCTCTCTCGCTCAGCCTTAAGAGGCCTAGGTCAGGCGTATCGGTGATGTCGAAGAACTTTTTGCCCTTCCGTTGTAGTGCCCACTTCTCCTCGTCGGTGACCCATTGAGTATCGCCTGGTGAAAGCTCGATGAGGGATTGCTCCGCTGAAGCCAATGGATTCTGGCCGCTGACTGGAACGGAGAGTGCTTGAGATAGCGATGCTGCTGTGAGCAGTGCTGCCGTGATGGAGCACTTCATCGTGGCGGCGTAGTGATGTTGATGGTTCTGCCGCTGTGTGTATGTTTCTCTGGTGTATGGGAAGAATGCTCGAGAGCGCTGGTCCTGTGGATGTTGATGTGTTTCTGTTGCCTAGGAAGGCAAGCTCTCAGAGCTCACGCGAGCTGATCGCGAGCGTCATCGCTGGGGAAGGCGCTTAGCCTCGTCGGCAGCTGCATCCGAAGCCCTGGGATACACTCTAGCGAATCAGCAGCTGGCTTACTCGAGCTTACTCGCATACACGGCCGATATCGCTGAGAAATGCGGCACCGATGCTCGAAGCAATAAATTCATATCCTCTTGCTGCCCTCGAACAAGTGCCTCGCGAAGCGTACAGAGTGACAGAAGCGAAGCTATCATCTTCTAGTTGAACACCGCAACCATGCCAAGCGCAGTATCAGGACCCCGAACGCTCTACGACAAAGTCTTCGACTCCCACATCGTCAACGAGCAATCCGATGGCACTATCCTCCTCTACATTGACCGCCACCTCGTACACGAAGTCACCTCGCCACAAGCTTTCGAAGGGTTGAAGAATGCCAGCCGAAAAGTCCGAAGACCAGACTGCACCCTTGCTACCACCGATCACAATGTCCCCACCGCCCCGCGAAAGAACTTCAAGAACATTAGCCAGTTCGTAGAAGAGGAGGACAGTCGTCTGCAGTGTGAGACGCTGGAGCAAAATGTCAAGGACTTCAAGTTGACTTACTTCGGGCTCGGCGACAAGAGGCAAGGTATCGTGCACATCATTGGGCCTGAGCAGGGCTTCACGCTCCCTGGAACCACTGTGGTCTGCGGTGACAGCCATACCAGCACCCACGGTGCTTTTGGAGCTCTAGCTTTCGGCATCGGAACGAGTGAGGTCGAGCATGTCCTTGCGACCCAGACTCTGCTCACGCAGCGGAGTAAGAACATGCGTGTTCAGGTGGATGGTGAGCTCGCACCTGGCGTGAGCAGCAAGGACATCATTCTGTACGTGATCGGGCAGATCGGTACAGCAGGTGGCACTGGGCATGTGATCGAATACTGCGGTTCTGCGATCCGCTCCCTTAGTATGGAGGCGCGCATGAGTATTTGCAACATGTCCATCGAGGGTGGCGCAAGAGCAGGCATGGTCGCACCGGATGAGATCACATTTGAGTACCTCAAGGGCCGGCCACTCGCACCAAAGGTGGATTCGGCAGAGTGGAAGAAGGCGGTGAAATACTGGGAGAGCTTGCAATCGGATGAGGGAGCGAAGTACGATGCCGATGTCTTCATTGACGCCAAGGACATCATCCCGACCATCTCATGGGGCACCAGCCCGCAAGATGTCGTACCTATCACTGGCGTGGTACCAGGACCGGATGACTTCACGGACAAGAACAAGAAGGAGGCGTGCGAGCGGTCGTTGAAGTACATGGGTCTCACGGCTGGCACGCCCATGACGGACATCGTACTGGACAAGGTCTTCATCGGATCATGCACGAATGCGCGGATAGAAGACTTGCGCACTGCAGCGCACATCGTCAAGGGGAAGAAGATCGCACCTTCTCTCAAGCGAGCTATGATAGTACCTGGCTCCGGCCTGGTGAAAAAGATGGCCGAGTCCGAGGGTCTGGATAAAGTGTTCATAGACGCAGGCTTCGAGTGGAGGGAAGCTGGCTGCTCTATGTGCTTGGGCATGAACCCCGACATTCTCTCGCCTGGTGAGCGATGTGCAAGCACAAGCAACCGCAACTTCGAAGGCCGACAAGGTGCCGGCGGCCGAACACATCTGATGTCTCCCGCGATGGCTGCAGCAGCGGCTCTCGTAGGCAAGCTCGCAGATGTCCGGAATCTGGCTGGCTACGAGCAAGCCCTCCCATCTTCCAAGAAGGCTCCCGCGCAGGTCGAGCCTCCACAGGTCGAAGACCCAGAGTCCGACGCGGATCTCGACAATATCCTTGACCTCAACGAGGACAGCCAAGGCAACAGCGTGCACACCAAGGCTCCCTCTAGCTCCACTGGCATGCCAAAGTTCACTCAGCTGAAAGGCATCGCCGCACCCATGGACCGCGCAAACGTCGACACCGACGCCATCATCCCCAAACAATTCCTCAAAACCATCAAGCGCGCGGGTCTATCCAAGGGCCTCTTCTACTCCCTCCGCTTCAACCAAGACGGAAGCTTGAACAAAGACTTCGTTTTGAACCAAGAACCTTACACGAAGTCCAAGATCCTAGTCGTCACAGGCCCGAACTTCGGCTGCGGCTCCTCTCGTGAACACGCTCCGTGGGCATTGCTAGACTTCGGCATCCTCTGCGTCATCGCCACGTCCTTCGGCGACATCTTCTTCAACAACACTTTCAAGAACGGCATGCTACCACTCAAGATCCCGAACCAGTCCGACGTGGACCGTATCGCCGACGAAGCTCGCGCCGGTCGGGAGATCGAGGTCGATCTTGAAGCCCAAGAAGTCAAGTCCGCGGATGGAAAGACGCTAGCGAAGTTCGAGGTAGAGGAGTTCAGACGGCATTGTTTGATCAATGGGCTAGATGATATTGGGTTGACGATGCAGATGGAAGATCGTATCACGAAGTTCGAGAAGAGGAGGACGGAGGAGACGCCTTGGTTGGACGGCTCGGGTTACTTGTCGAAACATAGGGCTGGCGCTGTGAAGGTTGATGCTGCGCCGGTGCCGAAGACGAATCGGGGGGAGGAGAGGGGGGAGCCGCTTGAGTGGTAGGTGGAAATGCTAAGTGAGGCGAGGTGGTGGGATGGGCTTTGTGCTTATGAGATATGATGAAGGAAAATTTCGCTGTGTTGAGGTATGTAGCTTGTCAATGGACTCGAAGTATGTGAGATTTGGGACCTCTGTGCATCTATCCGTTTGGAAACGGATGGAATGAAATGAACGAACTGTTGATGTGACAGCCATCATTCATTCGTCGATACCGATGAAAGGTGAAAGCACAACCATGCTGTTCCTTTCCGGAAAGCACGCAGCCGTTCTTCGTGCAACACCCTATGGCCACTCGCACCATTATCTGGCCAATGGCATAAGTAAGGTAGCTTTCAGCTTATGACACAGCATCTGCGTGCAGCCGTTAGTGCACGTCATCCCAGCGTCGTTCTCAACTTCCCGGGAGCCAATACACAGTTCGCTCAATAACACATCGATCGGTGAGGAAAATAGGGATCATTGCACATCAGTTGGCAGTATCGACCCAAAAGACATATTGTCTTTGTCTGAAGCACCCATCTGCCATTATACTCCGCCTTGGTCAGCAGGAGAATTAAAGAGCAGCCAACATGCATGGCCCATAGCCAGAGACAGCCACAATCTCTCACGCAGTATCGAGAAAGAAGATGAAAGCACGCAGAACGCCTTGGGTACACATCCCAATCCAAGCCGTTGAACAGAAACTATCACGCAGAACACCTAAAACACGCATCCCGGATCAAGCTCAATAGCCAGACATAACGCCATCCCACACGGCCTTTCCTGACTCAGTCCAACCCAGGAGTATCATGTATGAAGGCTCACACATCTTCTCTCAGCGAACTCCAGCCCAGTCGTGCCGCCATATTCCACACCAGCATGTCCAGATGGCATACCACTCCCGGGATACATCCTCTATGCCGCACAAGCTCAACAGAATAGCCAGTCAAGCAAAGAAATGACAACCACGCAGGAAATTGAAACGCAGAACCAAACTCCAAGATAGTGCACAATATCTCCGTCCCAAGGTGGAAAGCCATGCCGCCGTATGCCTCGCCCTCATACTGTTTGCTTTGCCAGTCCCCAGGGATGCCATCATGCTGGACCAGCAATAGCATGAGGCTGGCCTGCCGCACCAGCCCCCTGGGGTTGCGTGCCCGTCCGCGGGACTCCACCGCCATGCGCTTGCTGTCTCTCAAGCGCCTCGTCCACTGCTGCTGGGGTGTATGGCTCCACCTTCCACACGAAAGTCGGGTACTGCGTTTGGCTCTGGTGCTCGATGCTGAATATTTGTACAGAGGCCAGGATCTTGTGCCCCAGTTGCTGCTTGTGCTGCGCAAGGAACATGGCCACTTCCTGGTTGATGCCGTCACCCAACAACGCCTCGAACTGGCTGCGAATCGTTGTCAGCAGTAGCGCAAAATTATGGCTTCTAGGCACTTACAATGAGCCAGCTGGAAACGTCCTGCCTGGAAACGCCGGTATCTTGCCCGTGTTGCCGAACACCAATCTTCCCATGTTAGCTGTCTCTACCGCCTTCACGGATGGGACAAAAACGTATTCCAAATCTGCCGTAGCTCTTCTGAGACCAAGTTTTGAAAACCAGTGCCTCAAACCGTCTGACCAGGCATTTTGAGAATGCCGAGAATACCATTCAGTAAACAGCACCTCACTTGGCCGATCCGGACTCGGCAGCTCGGCCTGAATCTGGGCATATGACTTCCTGGGAGAGGCAGCGGTGTGGAGATCTACTGGTAGGTCGGCCTGTTGGATTGTGATGGCGGCTTGTGGGACGTTCAGGACGAATTTGCAAATGGCGCCAGTTCTCTGTGATTGCATTAGCAGGCTTGAAAATCTGCCAAGGCGTTTTGACGCTGGCATACCGCTTTTAAATTTAGCGTGCCGCCTTTGTCGTTGTGGAATTCTGAGAACACGTTGGGATTCGGGTGAGCAACAGGAGCCGCCGCGGCGGCACCTTGGTTTGGCGGAGGGAGAGCCTTGATCGTCGCCTTATACGCAGCTTGGAACACCGGGTCATGGAACTCCTCGACCATGTCTTGACTCACCATGCTGCGGCGACTCCAGTATCGAGCGATTATCTGCATCTGAGACCCTGTTCCTGCTTCCAAATGCTGGTCCGGGTCATCTTTTCCGAGAGGCCTGAGCCAAGAATGCCATGTGGCCTCTGCACGAGCTTCATCGCCCCATAGCAGTCTGTCGAGGAACTGGCCTTGAGAGATAGGCTTACGGTCCTCACGTTTACCGAGGAGTAGGACCTCTGTTACATTCTTCTGATCATCCAGCAACGCATCTCCGCGAGAAGTCAGAGCGTTGGTGCCTTGACTGCCGTTGAAGGCGCCTGATGGAAGTTCGGGGTTCGTGGGAAGGTTCTCTGGGTAGGTGAGTGGTAGGGCTGCCACACAGCTTGCCAACAGTAGGACACTGCTAGGCCAGATGTAGCGCACCATACTGGATCGAGAAGTCGTCGAGGTATTGGAGTCGGTCTGTTGTTCTGTGGACGGCCAATGATGATTGCTTGGTGGCTCAATGGTGTTAAGCAAAGGTACTCGTGTCCGAGAAGGGTGTCTTGATCAAGTACCCTGTTGGTGAGTGGAGGCTAGGAAAGAGGAAGCCAAGAGGAAGAAAGCCAGCTTCTTATGCTCCTCAGTGCTGGCCCTGTTGCGCTGGCCACTTCTCAGAATGCTTCTGATCTTCCGTGGCGGAGAGGACAACAAGCGGACATTGCCTCGCTCGTGGCAGGACGTGGTAGGGCGGTGCAGGATATACAGACATGTGCGCCGGCATTTTGCAGGCAAAAGGCAAAAGCCAAGTACATATGCTCCTCTCTGTCGGCTCTGCTGCGCTGGCCACTTCTGACGATGCGCCTGATATTCCGTGGCGGAGGGGACAACAAGCAGACACTGCCTCGCTCATGGCAGGATGTGGGAGGGCGGTGCTGGGTACGCAGACATGTGCGGCTGCATTCTGGCATCCCGGGCAGCATATGTGCAGAGTAACTGCTGGTCAAGACACATATGAGCGTCGCAAAGGGACGCAGCCCCGCCCTGGTAGACCGTGGCAGTGCTGTTAGCGATGGCGTTGTCGGGGACTTGCTTTGAGCGATACTTGGGCTTGCCTGTATTATGAACCTTGCAGGTAGCCTTGTATTGCATATGACCACGTCAGTCTCTCATGTCCAGTGCTGGTTCGGCTGAGAGTTAATGGAAGCCGCCACCTTGTTGCACAAATGTATCTCTTTACACAAAATAAGCCACATACTATACACACCCTCTCCTCAACTCCCCTACATCCTCCCTCCCCTCCCCTCCTCAACGCTTGCTACGCTACCGCCTCCCCTGACCCCTCCCCTCAAGCAACTCCCGAATCCGACTAGTAGCACTCTCCTCATCGAACCTCCCTTCCCCAGCAGGAGCACCCTCGTCAAAACCTCTCACTTCTGGTCGCCTTTGCGGTCTCGGCGCTTGTCCACCACCACCACTGTACCCACCCTGCCTACCGCCGTAACCACTGCTCGACTGCTGTCCCGGAGTCCACCGAGCGCTCTCCCTTCCCTGCTCACTCATCCTCCTCGTATCAGGAAGAGAGTAGCCGAAATTAGCGTTCCCAGCCGTTCCCGGAGGAGCTCTGGAGCCCATAGCCCCGCCGAAAGCTTGACGTGTAGAAGCCGCTCGTGCCTCATGGATGTAGTCGACGTCGTTAGTCTTGACCGCAATCGCTTCCTTGTCTCCTCGAGTGACTTCAAGTCGTATCCTCCCCTTCTCATCGATCCAAGCCTGCTGGGGATGCACCCACATCTTATTCCCTCCCTCCAAGTCCGGATCAAGCTGATTAGACATCTTATCCGCATCATAGCCCCTCTGTTCTGTGCGAGGGGCGCGGTTGTCAGGGTTATAAGAAGCGGAGACCGGGTCGTTGGCTACGATGCCGCCGACGCCGAGTTTGGCTTGGTATTCCATACCCTGTGCACCCGCTCTCGGGCGGACGACGCGGGCGAGGACGGGAGAGCGGTGGGCTTGCGGGCCGTGGAGGGGATGGTTTTCCATTACCGCATTCGTCCGAAGATACGACAGCCCTGCTGAGGGGTGGGTGGATGGTGGCGCGGTTTCAGTAGAGTCGGAGTCGAGGTTGAAGGAAGCGAGCATTTGTTTCATGCGGTCGGTCTGGGCGTAGCGGTCGCTGTCGTCTGCTCGGAGGTCGTTAGGGCGTACAGCGGGGAGGTCGAGGAAGTCGCAGATGTGGGTTGTTAGGTCGGAGGAGAGATTGTCGGAGGAGTGGTTGTCGCGGAGGTCTTTGAGTTTGGCGTCGAGGGCATCGTCATCCGGTTGGACGGTGCTGCGGAGTTGGGCAAGTTCGGCGGAGGAAAGGAGCTGGCCTTGTTCTTGGGCTTGGCGGCGGGCGTCTATGAGGGCCTGTTCTGTGATCTTATTTCGCAGGTATTCGCGGAAAGAGTCGACTCGTGATCGGCCTGTGGCTGTCTTCTGTCCGTCTACAGTTTTCCGTGCGGTAAGGTTGTTGAGGAATTGCTCGAATTCGCCATCTTGCATGCCAGCGAGCCATGGGCCGTTGTACTTCCATCTTGTCTTGTCCAGTCCCGTATTCGATCTCTCTTGACCTGGTCGCAGCAATGAATTGGTGTCTGTGTTGTCTAAACCTTCTTCGAACACACTTATTGGTGGAGGACGCCGCTCTCCAATCGCTTTGACAGTCCGGAAGAGCAACGGTACACCCGTCTCCTGCCATTTCGCTACTGTCTGCGTGTGGTCGCTTGCACTGCCAAAGTCGGTGATGTGCTCAGTATTGTCTTGCGCGGAGACTCGAATATGCCGTGTCGAGCTGCGAGTGGATTTCGCAGGTAAAGCTCGTTTCAGACCCCAATCACCGCGAAAGTGCGAGGAAGCAGGAGTGGTGATGGCTTGGTGCGTAGGATATGGCAGAGTCGCGGTATCCGATGCGCGGTAGGTGCCCGATGAAGTAACAGTCTCGAGTGCTGGCTGAGGGAGTGGTCGCGGAAGGGAGAAGAGTCGGGAGTTCTGCAAGAGCCGCGCCGTGGGCGAGCTGGCAGCCTTGGACATCACGCCGTCTCTTCTTCACTCGTGCACGAGGGTGCTCTGATGGGGCCGCGAAAGGAGCTGCGTATTAATGGCACTCTCAATGGCATCCCAAGAGCCTCGGAGTCGAGATGGAAGTTGTCGGCACGTAGCGGCCGCCGGAGGTCCGCTCTTTCGGCCGCACGCATTTACTGCCACTTTCACATGCAACTTGAACTTGCACTTCGACCTAATTTAGACACCTCTCAACTATCGACCTCCCGATCCATACTCATATGGGTATACGGATCTCTACCACCACAGCCGTTCGACGCAACCATGGCAGGGATCTCCGATCAACTCTCAGCTCTAAGCATACAAACGCACAAAGTCACCATCTTCGCTCTACCTCCAGAGCTACGCGAGATGATCTACCTCTGCCTCGACAACGATGACGACGACAGTCTCTCCGACATCATGGTCGAGAACCGAAGCGGGTCCGGAATCTTCAGCCGACCAGGGTTCCTCCTCACCCAGACATGTCGCCTGATACGATCAGAGGCACTACCAGTCTACCTCGACAGCCACGCCTTCAGACTCTGCCTCGACTGGCCTTACTTCAAAGCCACCATATCCTGGCTTGATGTCATGACCCCAGATATGTTCAGATCTTTGGGCTGTGTGGTGCTCGAAGACTACCAGACGTACCTGGGCAGAGGACGACATCGAGTCGGTCGCTGCAGGGGTTACATCACGATCGACTTCGTCATGCTGACACAGGGACGCGAGGGGGCAATACGTAAAGAAAGGGATCAAAACTGCCCAGATTGTGGAAGCAATCTGCAATTTCCAGCTACTTTGGCACAGGCTTTGCTGAAGAGGAAGAATGCGGACGGCAGAATCATGCCTTCTAAAGCGATGGTGTTGGAGCTGTTTGACAATGCGAACTACAACCATTGTCATCCCGAAGGCGACAAGAAGGTGGCGGAAAGGTTGATGAGCAATATAGCGCAGCACTGATTGCACCTCATATTATCGCAAGTTCACGGGATGAACGACACCTACAGCGGTACAGTGATTCGGCCGGTACTGGTATGAGCGCTGTCAGCTTTGGAGTGCTGGTGTGATTTACATCGCATTCCAGTCCACCAAGGCCGCAAACCCAGTGCGATCAATGGCGTATCCAACGAATTTGGGGAATGTACCTTGATACTGAGCTGGAAGTTTTTTGTGCGACGAGGTACATCGTACCGGATCCGGAGATGCTGACTACATGAACACCGTTCGTTCTGAGGAGAGGTGGAGGCAAAGCAGACGACCGGAGAGAGGATGGTCCCAACGCAACCAATGTGAAAGCGCTTCGTTGTTGCAAGAACTTGGGATGCACGCATGATGCCCACACGTTACGGAAACATCGCTACTTCACGACTCTTTGCGTGGACCCAGCATCTTCCTAGCGCCAACGAGTCGCATTCCTGGCCTAGTAGTACAGGGCAGCTCACGTTGAACGGCAAGACCGCCTGTCGCTCTGTGGACCGTGGGTACTAGCATACTGACGTTGAGCTGTTAATACGAGCACCAAGACGTTGACCGTAGTTCTCCACAGGCAATCAATACAATCGCCATATTGCCTGCTCGCTACCATTCGCCCCACTGAAGGTATTGCTATGCTAATGGTGAGGGCGGGTCAACAAAGCGCAGTGCGATACGCCGCGTGGGACAATGAACGTATGGCGACGTCGAATCTTGTTGGGAGATGTTGGTGTGGTTCAGCACTCATCTTCAAAGAGACAGTTCTGGCTGTCTGGAGGCAGCTGCAAGCCTGCAATTCAGTATGCTGACCGTTAGAGGTAGCGGTAACATTTAAGCCAAGCCTTGCGCACACTGCCTTGCTGCACAATCACAATGGAGGTGTTCATATCAAACGGGGAGCGACTTCCGAATGTGGAAGGAGCGATACGGGAGAGATAAGTAAGCGACGGCTATCCTCGGTTCGGGCTCGCGCGCTTGCCGAACCACACTCCTCAGTCCACTTCCTTGCACAGCTTCCACGACCTTATCATGGTCATGCATACCATTGTCTTTCCCACCAATGCAACCTGGTGTGGGCAATGGAGCCGTTGTCGACCCGTGCCGAAGTGGAGAAGCTTGATCCTGCGGCTCCTTCCACCGCCATCCACCGCCTACAGCTGGCCATATTGCGTTATCAGTCACTAAACCAGGTACCTTGAAGAATACGACGGACATTGGTCAAGACGTGGAGAGATCACCGCGCGAGCAAGCAAAGCTAGACGTTGCGCAAAGCAACCTCGCGACCTTGTGCGTTGGCCTTATCGCGACACCATACGCCGCCCCGACCAACAATAACATTCGGCGCGCATCCAAGCAACCCCGTAGCAGGCTGACACAGATGTCTCACCATGCGCCCACGGGGAACCGCTCATAACGCAGGTACTGTCGACGTTGCCAAGCAATGCCACTGCCGCAGTAATGCTCACGCCTCTCACTCCTCCCGTGGCACGGAAGGGCGCCGTAGCTGGTAAGCTACCTGGTAAGCTACAGCACGAAGCTTATCTTGACAACAATCAACCAGTCGGAGAATAGCACCAGTCCATCAACATCACCTGCACGGCAAGGCCCAAAGTCCATGGCGCATGCTCGTGCAGACACGCCTAAGACAATCTGGAAGGTGACGACATTCCGCTTGCCCTCCCAATATCACAAGCGCAGGCATAGCACTCTGGTAGATTGTCGATCAGGGCTCCGATACCAATCACGGCCATGCCGACTGCCTTCGGAGGCTGGCCACATGTCTTGCCGAGCGCTACAGTACCGAAGCCTTCAGCACATCAGCAGTGTCCACATGCCTTTGGCCTGGGCCGCCAACCCTGCACTATACTGCCATATCAGTAATTCAAAGGCCACACTCACATGCCGTGTGCTGTGTCACAGGTTCGTGCCATGCGCGCGGGACCTCGTCCTCGAGCCCTTATCCTCCTTCACTGGACAATAGCATCGCACCCCTTCCAGCCTACTGCAGGTCCCATGCACATCGTATTGGCATCCACCCTTCATTTCAAGTATCAGTACTGCTACGTTACTAGGACAATATACTTCATTGTAGCTTCATGCCCGAAATCAATAGTCTGCTGCCGGGACAATGGCCTTGTTCGAGCGTAGGTGGCTGTCGATCGCTATGATACAATCGTCCGACGGGCTGCAGCAGAAGACATAAGTAGGTTGCGACGTCCTTTGTTCTTTCAAGCAGCTCCAACTCTACAGAGACTCCAACCTTCCTAGAACAACAGACTCGCTGCCTTATACCACCATCATACCCTCAGCATCGCCAACATGCAGCTCCTCACAACCATCACCACCCTCCTGCTCGCAGGCACCGCCCTCGCGGCCCCCTCCAAGCTCAAGGAACGCCGCCAAGAGCGCCTGCAGAAGCGTTTGTCTGAGCGCAAGTCCCTGCGCCCTCTTGCCGTCAATGCCTCAAGCATGGAAGAGTTCATTTCGGTCTCCGCCCCGAGCGAGGTGACTTACAGCTCCAACTGGGCTGGCGCCGTCATCGTCGGCTCCGGCATTACCACTGTCACCGGCACCTTCACCATCCCGACTGCAAAGGAGCCTTCTGGTGGTAGCAGCAGCACTGAGTACGGCGCTGCGGCTTGGGTGGGTATTGATGGGGATACTTGTGGATCTGGTGAGTCCGCCCCTCCAGGACCTCCAGTTAGGCTTGGGGACTGACACATCCGCGCAGCTATTCTCCAGACCGGCGTCGAGTTCCTGGTCGAAGGTTCCGAGACTGCATACGAGGCTTGGTATGAGTGGTACCCGGACTACTCCTACACTTTCTCCAACTTCGATGTTTCGCCTGGCGACTCCATTAAGGCTACCGTCCACGCTACCAGCACGACTAGCGGTACTGCTGTCCTGGATAACCTCAGCACTGGTGACAGTGTGACGCATACCTTCAGCAATGAGGGCGGCACTGGGACGCTGTGCGAGACTAACGCTGAGTGGATTGTTGAGGTAAGTGTCTCGCCACCGTGCCGGGACGATAGAAGAGATGCGCTGACGCCGTGTTCTAGGACTTTGAGTCCGACAGCCAGCTGGTACCCTTTGCCGACTTCGGCACCGTCACCTTCACAGATGCTTCGTACATCCACAGCGGAACGACCTCTGGCGTCTCCGGCGCTACGATCTTCGATGTCGAGCAGAGTGGTGATGTTGTCACTAGCTGCGGTACCAGTGGCTCTTCGGAGGTGTACTGCACGTATGAGTAAGAAAGGGACGCGGGTATGGGTCGGTGGTGGCGACGTAGACGTAGATGATAGGTGGGAATGATGTTCTGATGTCGATGAGACACGAACATCCTGATAATCGAGATTTTGGTGGTGAGGGGAGAGGGGGTTAGGGCGGCCGACGGCGGGCGATATTGTACAGCTCCAGGGGAGAACGAATGAATAGATCATTGATCATGTTTCGAAACGTGCCTGGGTGCTCAACGCTCTACGTCTAGAGTATGTTTCGCAATGGCGCAAAGTGCATGGACTTGGCCAGTGCGCAGCGCGTGCACTCGTATCCGCTTCCCTTCCCTTCGCGTCTGAATACCTTCACTACAGTGCTCTGTGAACTTCGTCCAAAGAGCAGAACGGTTGTTAACGCTGGTCATATTTCTGTTGCGGTATGTCTCACAGGAATGTGGCTCCAATATTAAGTCGCGGGCTCATGGCCTGCAAGACCAATGCTCACTTCACTCTGTGTAGGGTACAGATGGGCCATTGTCCTCGTGACTTCATCCCTCAGACATGGTAGTCGAACTCATCCCATTCATACAGCTCAGCATCCTCCGGGTCGAAAGGTTCTTCTGGCAAGCCAGGAGGCACATACTCTGGGTCCTCCGAAGGGTACACCGTCTGCGTTTCCAGACTGTCCAGATCGGGCCACATACCGCCTTTGACGATGTAATTCTCAATAGCATCCCGATATGGCGAGATCTTTCGAGACTCTCCGCCTGGGACGTCGAAATTGAACTCCGGTCCAAACTCGTCACTATTATAGGTACCGCGCAGCTTTACTTTACGAAGTTGTGGAAGCTTCCCACCCAGTTTGTAGAAGAAGGACTCCCATGATCCGATCTCGAGAAGTATGTCCGAGAGACTTAGTCGCCGTAGTGTGTCTCGATGTCGCAGAAGCATAGACGTCAGCTCTTCTTCGGTCGTGAAGATGTGGCCTATCGCAAACTCCGCAAGATGCGGGAACGCAAGGTCGCCGACAGCATCCCCGAGAGAAGCAAAGGCCCATTCAGTGCTGCCACCGGTGTCCATCGGGAAGCGTAGTTTGAGGACACGTAGATTTGTGGCATGGGAAAGAAGGTCACGGCAAGCCTTGTTCTCGAAGCAATTCGCCATTTCGTCCCTCATATACTCTCGAAAGTACTGTTCATCTTCGTCCTCATCACGTGGCCAAGTTTGCATGGCAAGCCTCAATCGCTTCAGAGGGCGAACCATTTTATACATGTTGTGCACGATGTCCGCGTTTTCCGTAAAGATGCGGTGGGAGACTTCGGTCAAGGTAAGGCTTCTCAGGCTCTTGCTCGAAGCACAGACCGCTTGCGCTATTGAATCAACCTGCCGCACGCCACGATCTCTCCAGTCGGTGTCTCCATCAGGATTGGTCAGAGCGTCTCGATATGCCGCCCACGCGGTTCTCGGGGATCGACTTGCCGAGTCTTTGAAGCTCAATGCCACAGTATTGAGATTCTGACAGCCTCTGAACAGCTCAGTCAGGCATCTGATGTCGAAATCCTCTCTATCCATGGCTTTCTGATCTTCGACCAAGCCAACGTACGTAGTGTACGCTGCAGAAATCTCGTCCCTGGAGTAATGCCCTTTCACATTCTGCACCGACCTGATACACTCCCTTGCGAATGCACGCTGATACCGTGGAGACATCGACCACTCAATGCCAGGGGTGCTGTCAACCTTCACACGGTTCTTCGTGTGTATTCGGTCGTCGTCCCACTTCTCGTAGCTAGTGTCTTCCCCAAAGCGATCTCCCAAGAACAGGAGGTCCTTCACCTTGCTCGAGAACACAGGATGCTTGGCTATCTCAAGCATATGCTGGAATTTCTCGCGCTTGTAGTACAAGCCAGCTGTCTGCAAGATGTAGTCCTCGCCAATGGCGCCTAGTAGCCTACAGGTTTCGCGCGCTGCAAGGACACTTTCGGCATCGAGGTACACGAAGATGTTGTGCAATAGCTCGGGCGGTAATGAGTCGAGCATGCCGTGGGTAGGTGGTCTCGCGAACGGAGGCATCTTCCTGCGAGGCATGTTCGCAGCGACTGCAATTCAGGCGGCCAGATGGGTCGTTGGTTCTGTAATCAGATGGAGCGCCGCGATGACATCTCACTTGATGGTTTGTGTAAGAGACTAAGGAGACGGAGGTGAACGCGGGCTGAAGACGCGATACGCATCGACCAGCTGACGTCAGCCTTCGCGCTTGCGAGACCAAAGCACGTGAGAAAAGCAGCTCCCTTGCTCCTCCTTGTCTCTTGTGATCATAGTTACCTTTACTTCCCTTTCTAGGACAGATGGAAGAGTGAGGTAAGGTTTTGGAAAGCATGCTGGTCGTGTGTTAGCGTGAAAGCCTACTCACTTCGCGTCGACGCGTCCACTTTCTCACTCACCTCCCGACCATTTCCGGGATCAATATCTGAAGCACGCCGCCGTCTGCTACCATCCAACTGTGGGATCATGCCGCGACGTAAGGTGCAGGCTTTCACGCCGCCAGAGCAGGAGCTGTTGACGACCATGCCACCGGAGCTCCTTCATCGCATTCTTGGCTATCTGGATCCTGCAGACGTCATTTCTGTACGCATGACATGTTCTTTGCTCGCGGCGATTGGTGTGGACTACACGCTCCCCGAAGTCCAGCTCGTCTACAAAGGAGAGCGCTTCTTCCGCCTTTCCGAGATCGCGAAGCACCCTGTACTGTCTCGACGTGTCGAATCACTCTATTACCAGGCCGACCGATTCGCACCCCTACCTTACTCCGAATGGAAAGGATACGTCGTTGATCCGGAGCGCCCCTTAGACTACACCCCTGAGTCTGAGTATCCAAGTTGGGACTCCAGCACTCCTCGAGCGGCGAGAGCCAAGGCTCGGGCGTGGCGACGGTGGAAAGCGAACGCCCAGGAGATCTTCACATACTCACAGCTCCGCGCCGGATACAAAAGCTTCTGCAGCACAATCGAGGAGCAAGAGTGGATCGCCCAAAAGGCATTTGACGTTCAGTGCCTTTCGGCCTTCTTCCAAGGCTGTCCTCGGCTGAACCGTGTCACGCTAGCCCTCGGACATGGACCATCAGGTAGATCTTACATGCCTCAGCGAGCGTTTGCCGACTCTCTGCAATCCCCATTTGGCGACATTTCTCCGGAAGAACAGGGCATAGCGCAGTATGTGGGGCTAATGGGGGCTCTTGCCTTAGCCAACAAGTCATTGGAAAGCCTCACCCTCTACGACGTGTCTTACGCAGTTCTGGCGACACAGCTTCCTACCCTTTTCGACGGCAAGCTCGAAGAGTTCATCGGACAAGCCATGGCGCCATTGAAACGATTTCGTTTGGGGATCTCATTACGCTTACTCGCCACTAGCGATCCGACCGCCGATCAGCAGGAAGAAGAGGATCTACTGGACAGTATGTGGGCCTGCATAGAGAAAGGGTTGTTGCACAAGATGATATCTTCTTCTCCGGGACTGCGTGAGCTCAGACTGCGTTTTCCTTGCGGGCGTCAGCGTGAAGCTCATGCGGAGGTGGCATCGATGTTTGGCCAAACAGTATGGCCCAAGCTTCGGAACCTGGGCATAACGAACACCGTCGGTCGGGACGAAGATTATTTCAGTGTCTTGTGGAGGCACAAAGAGACTCTTCGAGAAGTCTACATCTACAATGCGGAGCTCACGGAAGGCACATGGGAAGACTTGTTCAAGACTCTGGTAGGGAAGCTTCCGAAGCTACGGAAGATTCAACTACGAGGATGCTTCAAGGGAGAGAATCAGGCAGTGGAGCTTCAATGTCCTGGAGATGATGTCTCACCTCGAAGGGATGCGATTGAGAAGTTCATTGTGCAGGGCGGGCGATGGCCAGACTTGCAGCAATTACCGGATCGACTGAGCGCGGAGGAGCTGCGAGACATGCGAAACCGCGTCGGTTCTGACGCTGTGGACGAAGGGGAGGGGTATGCGTCGGACGACTCCTACCGGCCGTATGGAGCTGACGATTTTGACTTGTATTGATGGACAGCCAAGTATGTGGGTTCTGATGTGTAAATTGGGAGAGTGTATGATAAGAAGGATTTGAACCTGAGGCATTGCCTGCATTAGAAATGTATCGACAACTTGAGCGAGTCATGTGCCACTTTCACGTGCGCTGGACGACACAATGCGCACCTCAGCTGCGAAACTTCTTCCCGCAACGTCGACGTGAACTGAAACTTCGATTTCTCTCGGACACGCCAACACCTAAGATCGACAAACAACCGACATGGCCGACACAACGAAATCACCACTGCTACAGCTTGCGGCGGAGCTTCGCAACCAAATATTCGCCCTCGTCGTCGTCAAGAACGGACCGATCGCCGCCTACATCGTCCATCGTCCAAAAGCGAGGCCCGCAAGGTCGGACAAGGACTGGAAGGCTACCGTGTACGAGTACAAAGCCATGCCGGAGCAGCCAGCACTGGCGCACGTCAGTCGGCAGCTCCGCAAGGAAGTGCTCCCGGTATTCTACAGCCAGAACGTTTTCGTCTTCAGCATGAAGGAGAAGCTAGAGACCCGCGTCAGCGCCTGGCGGTCCCTTCAGAACATCTTGGCCTGGAATCACATCAGCGATTTGACGGTCGAGTTCATCATGGGTTACAGCGCGACCGCGGGTCTCCGAGCTTGGAGCGTCGAAGGAGGACCACTGCAGTTGAAGGGCTTAGGCGCGCTGAGGAACGAATGCATCTGCGATGTCAAGCGTGCCATCTTGGCCAGGGTGCACAGTGGCAACAATGCGCTCAGTGCCGGCGTAGCCTTTCAGGACGTGATCTGGCCCGAGTTGCGGGGCTGTTGGGACTACTACGGCCAAGAACGCTGTGGCAGCTGCAAGAAACAGAAGTTGTGGTGGATGAAGAAGATTCATGCGAGCGTGTACGACAATGAAAACGTCGATGCTTCGGTGCTGGACAGGTACTTGGAGGGCTAGAGGAATGCTTGAGCCTCACGAATAGGGACACACAGCTATCAACGAAACCCGGACATGACGGCCGAGCTTCAGCCCACAGGCTGTTTGCACCGCAACGTTGGGAAGAAGCTCGATTGTGGCGGACCGCGAGGGCACTGAGGAATGGACTAGGAGTAGGCGCTGGAGGAATGGTGGAAGGATACCGGCGGGCCAAGCACACCAGCTCTGTCTTTGCGGTGCGAGCTCGCGAAGTCCAACAATGCGAGAGAGATGCTAGGTAAAGCCGAAAGTTGCTGTTTGCACTAGTTCGCTTGTGCGGGTATTGCCTTTCTATACCATAGTGTATGCCATGTGTCGCATGAAGGGAGGCGAACAGTGGCAGTGAACAGGTCACAGTCCCGGTGAACTCATCTCCCATTTCTTTTCCGCGCAGCTTGCTTCTGCAAAGTCATCTCCTCCATAGCGTCACACAACGCCCTTTGTTCCTTCATCTTCAGGCCCTTCTTGGATTGGGCCTGGTGGCGGGCTTCACCTGCGTGCTTCTTCTGCCGCGTTACAAGCTTCGACTCAGCGCCGGGAGCTTCTACTGGAGCAGGTGAAGATGCCTTATGCCGAATAGCATCTTTCTGGTGCCTCTTGCGCCGTTTCCGGGACAGAGCGAGGCAGTCGTCGACCTCGAGCTCCTTCACCGGCTGCTGCTTTCGCCGAGCGAGGAAGCCTGTGTGGGCGGCAACCAACGATTCCAGGTTGTTCTTCCGCCGAGCTTGCGCTCGCTCACACCGAGCCCTGGCGCTTAGAATAGGCAGACCCAGGACTTTGACTTTCTCCTCGCCAACTGGCAGCCGCACTGTCAGCGTATGAGGCTGACCTCCTGCATGTTGTACCTCGATGTACCTCTCCAGCAATCTCCGGGCCGTTGGAATGCAGTTCCTGATTTCGTCGTTCTCACCCGACCATCGATAAGGGTCGTACCACTTTCTGAATCTCCTCTCGATTTGGTCAATGTCAATGAAGCAGTGGAGACAACTGAGAGACCTGCAAGATTGACATCTGGTTTCGTTGTCCGTTCTACTCCTCGTGCGCATGCCAAAGTGCGCTTCGGGGTTACAACATATGTCGACACTCCAGTCCTTCGAGAAGTAAAGCTCCAATCTCACAAGGTCATGGGCGATGAGAATGGTTTCGAGCCGGCCAAGCCTTATCGTCTTCAAGTGTGGAAGGTCGAGTTCCATCAATCTTGTGAGGTGCGTGCCTGGGATATCTGCCGGGAGCTCGACGTCCACGAGCCTCGGAAGCTTTGAGAGCGCTTGCACCATGCACGAAGTCATGCCATATCTTCTCTCAATGGTCTGGGATTTTGGCTCCAGGAACGAGAGCCGTTGGACCTTGGCTTTGGCACTCGCCGGCATGCACGACAATATGTTGCAAGTTTTATTCATCTTCGCCTGATCGGCTGGTGTACCACACTCAGACGCATCGTGCAGTACGTCCCTCCAATCATCATAGCAGAAGACGTTCTTGCTCCAGAAAATGACCTCGGTCTCCCTGTGGATCTGCTTGCTCACTGCACGAAGATCGAGACCCCGTCGACTGTAACACAACTCATCGCAAACCCGGATCCTTTCATCGGTCAAAGGATCAGCAGCGGTCGCAGCGGCGTCTTGGCGGCGTTGACGTAACGGATGTTGAAGACGATCCTTTTCCTCCGCCTCCATATCATCCCAATCAACCCTGTATACGGGTCGCTCCCACGCCAGATCCGGGTTGCGGAAGGGACAGCCAGCCTGGTGGCGACGCAGCCACATTGGTGGGAGGACCAGGACATGCTCGTATATCATATCCCGCAGCTCGCGAGGAAGCTGTAACAGCCGACATTGATGGCGGATGGTCAGGACTTTGCGGGCCCTGGGCACTAACATCTCCGTCGGCGTCATGGTATCGCTTTCCGGCTTACGGTGGGTCCGTGGTGGAATAGGATCTGTGCATATCTATTCCCTGGATGAGCAGGCGGGAGATGTGAAGTTATAGGGCGCACTCTGTTGAGGACACCGTCGAATTGAGTCAGAGCGTAATGTTTCAGTCCGTACCAAGATTCTGTTACGCAGGGCTTTGCCGCAATGGAGTGTTTGCGTACGTCCACCAATGGGTGGAGGATACATACATGCGAATTGTTCAAACGATCGGTTCACACCGGTATGTCTGCCAATGCTGCCAATGCCTATCCCCAATCCTCGGAGGTCCGTGCATAACGTGCATCGCGGCTTCATTTTTTGAGATTACTTCCTTCCCTGTCGCCCGTCTTCTAACTCCGAACATCCCTACGACTAGCTTGACGACGTTCCCGACGACTCCTAAGCACTATTAAGACCATAAGCACACAATCTTGCCCACGTTCATGATGACGGCAGCGTGAGTATCCTATAGCTTCACCAACCGTTCCCTGCTAACCATTGCGTGCAGGCCACCATCTTCGAAATGCGCATTCCTGCGCCTACCACCAGAGCTCCGGAATCGCATCTACGCCTACATTCTCCCGCAAGACAAGCAGATCCACTGTCACTCTATGCTGCTGGACTCGAACCCGCCAATCCTTCGTACCTGTCGCCAGACTCGAAGCGAGACACTCCCGATGTACTTCTCCACCAACACGTTCGCATTCGAGCTCCCATGGATCGGCGTATCGTACGCATCGGCTTGGGTGAACGCGCATCTCGGGCAAGGCGATGCTCTGGAATGGGTCAAGGAGATCGAGATTACCGGGCTCCGGTGGTATTGTGTGCAGCATTTGCTCAGCTATCAGATGACCATGAAGATCCGCCCTCAGACGAGCGCTACTAAGAGGTACTTGGTCGAGACTGGGCAGGCTTATGGTGGCTGTTCCGGCGGCTGTCGGCTTGCTATGATTGGTAGGCTAGCAATGGCGCTGCATAATGTATCCGAAGGGGAGAGAAGGGGTGTGACCTGGCTCTCGGCTAAGGAGCTCATATCGTTCTTCGAGAGTCAGAGCGCTCGGGGGTTGCGGTGATTCTTCGAGCTGGGTTTCGCAGTAGACTATGAAAGCGGTGGCGACCCTTGCTAGAAGACAGGTGCTAGCTTAGCTTCGTAGCATGTGAAAAGCGAAGCATGTGATCTGTCGGAAGTGGTCAATGCTCAAGCTCATCTCCTCGTAGTATCCCTTCTTAATTTTTGTCTTGAACTTCTTATCACCACCAAACTTCTCTAACGCTTCAACTTCTTACGCGCATCGACAAAAGAACTCGAACCGCAGTAATGGCGGCGTGAGTGGATTCTTCCGTATTCCATAGTGAGCATACTCTCTAATTGCGTCCTGCAGGTCACCCTTCTCCGAAACTCGGCTGGGCCGCTTGCCGCCAGAACTGCGCAACCGTATCTACGAGCTTGTCGTCCCACAGAGCACCCGCATCCAATGTAGGGGCCGCCGCACGTACAGATACGCCAATCCCGCTATCACACGCACATGCCGACAGCTCCGCGAAGAGACGCTTCCGATGTACTTCTCGAGCAACACATTCGTCTTCTTCACCGGAGGGGACGACGAGTATCTGAATGGCCTGGATTGGAGGTGCCTGCACCTTGCGCAAGGTGGCGGCTTTGAATGGGTGCACCATATTAAGATAATGGACGGATGGAGAGGCTGTTTCGGGGGGGACGACTTTCATTGGCGGGTTGAAGCCTCTATATATCCTCAGAAGACTGCTTCTCAACGGTACGAGGTTGAGATTTGGGATGACAGGAATGACGGTCTCCACTGGGGATATGGTCGTCCACACGCACGCAGGTCCTGGGTAGAGAAGGCGCTGGATGGCTTGGGCGATGCGGCGGATGGCGAGGCGACGTGGCTTTCGGCGAAGGATCTGGATAGACTTGCGAAGAAGATGTATCAGATTGTGCCGCACATAGCAGAGGAGGAATGATTGGCCGCATTGGTGCTGGGCGGCTGCATCCCTCAACTGGCTTAGCCTACGAGAGACAGATACCATTGCGCGAGAGGGTATCTTACATAGCTGAACACTGCACACCACGTCCTCACTTCACATAAGTCCCCCACTGCATCAGCATCCACGTCCCAGTAAACGTACTAACAAATACCGGCCCTGCCAACCCTCTGCCCCATCTCGCAGTTTCAAAGAGCAACCACTCACTCGCAAAATGTGCGAATGCCAGGCCGAAAGTCCAGAGTGTCAACTCATAGACAGCGGGTTCGTGGATATGGTAGGCAGCATATAGTCTTATGATACTGGACAAAGCCGTCCACGTGCCGAATGTACGTGCTTGTAGTGGTGTAACGGGAGAGGTTTCGGTCTGTTTGAGTGTTGATTTGGGGATGCCTGCAGGAGGGTTGGACGGAGGGCCAGCGTAGACTTGGCGGGTTCCGGCTAAGGATATGTAGGATTGGATACTGTTTCCGAGGGAGACTATGGAGATCTATATCACTTGTCAATACCGGGCATCGTTGGTTGTAGGTGTGAGAAGGGCTTACGAAGAGTAGCCAGTTCGGGAGCAGGCCGTCGGCGGGTGGGAGGTAGCTGCTCAGGCTCTGGATATTGGACGACATGGCGTCTATGTGTCTATGGTCCTGGACGGATGATAGACAAACCGTTCGTCAACTTCCTCAATGGCATCGTTCGATGTCGCTGCCACGAGATCCCTGCTTTCCGGCCCGAACCTTCTCCACCAACTCAATTGCCATTGGGTCAGGCCATGCAGGCACGAAATGTGAACTCACGTCAAAAGCTCTCCATCTCTTCCCACACCAAACACCACAGAACGACCGACAATGGCAGCTTCACAGCAAACGGCCGAAAAGGCCAATGAAGCCATGGAACAACTCAACATAGACATCTACGCCGCACCGACAACCCAGATCTTCGCATTCATCGGCTTGCTATGGCTCACCCTCAAGATCTTCTCCTTCTGGAGACTAATTGCTTCGCTTTTCGTGCTGCCGGGAACATCTGTACGCCACAAACCTGTTACACCGACAGCGAACTTGTATACTGACAACCACGTAGGTCACAGCCTACGGCAAGAAAGGCAGCTGGGCCCTCATAACCGGTGCTTCAGATGGCATTGGCAAAGAATATGCTCTCCAGCTCGCGCAGAAGGGCTTCAATATCCTTCTTGTCTCCCGCACGCAGTCCAAACTCGATACGCTTTCCACGGAGATCCAGCGGATGTGCAATGTGGAGACCAAGACCCTAGCCATGGACTTCGCTGCCAACAACGACAGCGACTACAACAAGCTCAAGAGCCTGGTCGACGGTCTAGAGATAAGCATACTAGTCAACAACGTCGGCCTCTCGCACAGCATCCCAGTGCCTTTCGCAGAGACCCCAGAACAAGAGATGAAGGACATCATCACCATAAACTGCACCGGGACTCTCCGCGTCACCCAACTAGTCGCACCAGGCATGGTCAAGCGTCATCGCGGGTTGATTCTGACAATGGCTTCCTTCGGCGGGATCCTTCCTACACCGCTCCTGGCCACTTACTCCGGCTCCAAGGCATTCCTTCAACAATGGTCTTCAGCGCTCGCCTCCGAGCTCGGACCCAACGGCGTCAAAGTCCAATTGGTGCAGTCCTACCTCGTCACTTCCGCCATGTCAAAGATCCGCCGGAGCTCTGCTATGGTGCCTACACCGAAGCAGTTTGTGAAAGCCGCTCTCGGGAAGATCGGACGAAGTGGTGGAGCGCAGGGTATTAGTGGAACGAGCACGCCTTACTGGGCTCATGGCATCATGCATTGGGCTATTGCAAACTTGACGCCAGGGCCAATGAGCAAGTGGGTGGTGGATGTCAATCGGAGTATGCATGAAGGGATTCGGAAAGCGGCGCTCAGGAAGAGGGAGAGGGAGGCGAAGAAAAGTTCGTAGACTTGAAAGCCGCAGAACAACGCAGCTTCGCATCATGTTCATCAACCTCGACATACCCTGCGCCGCCGCCTGTTACTCTAATACTGCCGCAACCCTGGCTTAGGCTTCTCACTCCTCCCCCTCGACTGTGTGAACACCTCACTCGCCTCCACCCCACCAAAGGTACCCAGCGCATCTTAGGCTTCTTACTTCTCATCTCGGTAGTCCGAAGACCTCACCTACCTTTATGCCACAGCAGGCAAGCCCCAGAAGCGATCGAAAACGTCAGTAGTCCCAGGCCCTGAGGCCATATCCGTCGGCGGTGTCCAGGAACTACACTGCGAATGCGTTGACGAATAGTCTCGCAGATTTTAGCTTTCAGCAGAGGCGCCCACCCCTCACCAACATGAATCCAGCACCTTCTACCCCGAGGACTTAGGGACGGGGCTAGGAACGACCCTCGGGTATCTGTCATTGGATTAAATAGGATGCTAAGGATGTTGTTCCGCGCGAACTTCAATCCATACCGGATGGCGCCACCGTCGCTTTTGTCGAGAATCCTTATAATGATGGCGAGATGCTCCAGGTCCCGGAGCCCATGCTCATTTATCCAGTCGTCCCGGATAGCACGTACAGTGCGCAGATACCACTCTCGCTCCACATGCGTATCAGCCTTGCCGTCCTTCAAGGGCTCGTACTGAGATGCTGGGGGCGCGCAGAGGTGTAGATTGGTCATGCGGCTAAGGAAGAGACGGAGCTGCCAGAGTGTCTGTCGTATCGTTACGATTGAGAGCTCGTGCCCTCCATAACAGTAGTGGGGTGATAAAGCGACTTTCGGCACGAGGTGTCGGTGCATGAAACACCAGCGAGCGAGCTCTTCCACTTCGTGCTCCAGGTGCGCAAATCTGCGCAGTACTTTGAATGGAAGAGTAGCCAGCAGTGGTGAGCCAGGCTGCCAGATATCGTGGGCATGCGGGATTGTCCAGCTTAACGTGGTCCACGCGTTTCGCTTGTCATCGGTGGCCTGGCAGAGGACATTGCGTCTACTCCATTCGGCGGCGAGGGTGTCTTGCATGGTCTGTTCAATCTCGGGCTCATCCTGGCGGGCAGTCTGCAAGATACTGCGGGCGTAGGAGTCGTACACTTGCTTTGTGGGTTTGCTGGCCTCGACTAGCGAGCTCACCGTTCGTATATCCGCGCAGTATTCTATTATGCGGAGCTTGATTTCTGCGGGTAGGATGTCATATGTCGGCGGCATGTTGACTGGAGGAGACTGGGCCATGACGAAAGGTGGAGATTTTGAGGTGCAATTCGGAAAGTATGCAGGTAATGAAGAGAAGAGCTCGTGGTGAGGATCACGATGTTGGACGATGTGGACGGGCGGCGTTTCACACGGGTACCATGGATCCACACTGTCACCGCTGCAGCCCGGACGAAGCAGGGTGCAATCGAAGAGTATGGGCACATGGCGGCCATACGCTTAGACGAGATATACCAAGCACCGAGGCGCGATGGAGAAAGTTCTATATGGCGTTCCGGACACGATCTCCATCCTGTATTGCTCGGCTGATACTTTGAAGTCACCTGCGAACCCTCCATGAGTATGAGAAATTCGCACTACTCCACCACGGCAAGGGTCGGTAAAGTAGCCGATTGGCGGTCACGTTCTCTGGCTCTACGACGGTACCATCGGCTACCGTATTGCTTACCATGACTACGAAGATCAAGAGTTCGTAAAGAGATGTAGTGCGGCTTGCTCAACAGCTTCGTCCCTTTTCAAGCTCCTTATAACACCCTCTTTGCCTCTTAGAAGGCTAATGACGCCGAGATTCCTGTCCGGGAATGACTAGTCCCACCGACTTTTGCGTGGCCTACGCCTCGTTTCCTCTCTTTCGACAAATCTTCACTGGACCCTCCACTCCTGGATCTGCTTCGATCATACCCTCCGCAATCCATCCAACGTATCAGTACCGTGCGCCGTCTGACTCGCGACTTCATCGGAAGGCAGCCCCAACAGCGGACGCAAGATGCTGCGCGCATGCTTCTTGAATAGCTCTCTTGATGCCCTTGAAGCTTTGGTAAGGGAGAACAGCGTCTGGACGTCTGGGCATGTTTCCAGGATCTGAAGTTTAAGCTCTGCCGGTAACTGGGAGTATATGGCCATGGTGGTCGGGTATTGGTGTTCCGATGATGTATGGAGTGGTCGATGTGCGGTGATGGATAAGTTCGTGGTGTGTGCACAAGATTCGGGAATGCAGGTTCTAAAAGGGATTGGGCCTGACTGTGTCAGACGAGTCAGACACGCTCGTGGTCCAGTGGCAGCTGTGTTCCACCCAGTACCATGGCACCAACTACAACCTTACGCCCGGACGGACTTCTGCATTGCCACAACGAGCGGTCTAGTATGGGCAATATGAGCAATCGCACTGTGGAAGCTTCAATGGCTATACACAGACTGCCTTACATGAAGATATGAGTACGCAAACAGCCCGTGCAAGGCAGGGCCAGGGATGCGCGCTTTCTGTAGTAACACAGTGAGCTCCGACGCTCCGCCTCAGCTGCCCTTCATCCGGCGTTTCCGATCTGCAGTTCTCTTATCGCGTTTGCACTGCTTACGCACCGCGATCATCCACGCTGCATCCTTCAACACCTCGGGCATCTTACTTTCGTCTCCAGAAGGCAACCTGGGAAGTGGTGGGAAACGCTGGACATAGCTTTCGTCAACATTGTCGTGCTCTTGGAGTTAGGAGTAGCAGACTGATGGTGTCAACAGACGGACAGACCATACCGATGCAGGCAACGAAAGCAGAAGCGACCCCACACGAAGCAAGAAGCGTCAGAGGACTTGCTATACGTTGTTGACGCTGCGACAGTTCAGCAGGCGAGCTCCACCACCATACTAAGGTATCTATTATGCCCCAAGGCTCGGTGACAATGGACGTTGCCGCTTGACGTCCCACGATCGCAACTCGTTCCGGGCCCTCGAGCGATCTTGATAGCTGCCCAATAATGGTGAAAGTTTCTGGAGAGCTTGTCAAGATCTTGTAGACTATCTCCTAGCACTTATGTGGCTGGGAGATACACAAAGATTGATACAAGAGCTCCAGTGTACTCTAGGATCGTGGAGAAGGCGGCAGAATCCATTGTTACGGACCCTCGCCCATATCTACTTCATGATGACTACTGTGCAGAATGTACAATTGCAAGCTCCAGCTCATCGCCTAGCTTTTCGACTTCGCCGCCAGTCTCAGCTGTGCTCCCACCTCGCTTCGCATATTAAGCATCCACTTCGCCTCTGACATCGGCGCCCGGGCCCCTTCTGCTTCAAAGACTCGTGCCGGGCGGATGTGCCGAAGATAGCCGTCATCAACACCATTGTGCTCAAGGAGATATCGTCGGTAGGCATGTCTATCTCTCGTCGAGGCCGATGCGAAAGTCCAGGAATGTCTGATGTTACAATTCTCTACTCCCTCAAGCTGTCTGAGATACTCTGAGACTGGGCCCATGGTGTGCCCCTGCCTTTGACTGCAAGCCCATTCGCGATACCACAGCGTTGCCATGAGTGTCGATGTTAACCCAGCAGTCCAATTTAAGCCGACATCTACACGGCGGCTACTCCGGTTTTTGTCTGCCGCCAACGAGGGTAGGACTAATGAGTTGGTGGTGCTGCGTTGGAACAGTACCTGCAGCACGCTTCCGTCTTCTGGATACAAGCCATGGCGGAGAAGCGTCTTGTACGCCAAGAGCAAGAGTACCAGGATGAGGATCATGCTCTCGTGATCTTCAGAGCTGGCGAAACTGTGGCTCCAGGCGTCCTTCCAGGCGCCTACGACCAGGTCGTAGCGATCCAGCTCGGTCAGGAAATTCCGGTTCTCATCCCGAGATGGGTAGCAGTCTACTATCGGCTCGGGCGTACCAATATCAGCATTCGACATGCACGCAATGTAGCATCGGAGCTTCCAGAGCGAGCGCCGGATCACACGGCGTGGCAGATCACGGGCGCTGCGTTTGGTAATAGGAGAGAGTGCAACTGGCAAAAGGCGGAGGTTTTCGGCACACCATTCAGTGAGGCCGTCTACCTCGCACTCCATCTTCGCGAGTGAGCGTAACACTCCACCTGGGTTGGTAGCGACCTCCGAGTTCGGGGATCTATGCCAGATGTTGTGTTCTTCGGGTATCGAACAGCCGAGCCTCATGCTTTCATCATACTCAATGCCGACCTTCGCCGCTCTACACACCACATGCCGGTGGCTGAGCTCGGCCGCGAGGGTGCACTGAGTTATGCTCAAGATGTCAGCCGGTGTGTTGCGAAGGACAGCTCCAAGAACTGCGTGTGCGTGCTCCTCGTACACTCTCCGTGAGTCGTCGCAAGCCTTCAGCAGACGGAGCAAGGTGTGGAAGTTCGGTAACAACTCAAAGATGTCGAGTCTGAGCTCTGCTGGGAGGTCGTGGTAGGATGCCATGGTCGGACGCTGGTCTCGTGTCGTATTTGAGGTGTGCTTTGTTGGTGGTTGTCAAGTTCGGTGGTGCACCGGCTTTATTGTTCGATAATGTGTCTGCCAACGGAGTGATGTAGCTTGGACAAGAAGACTGTATACGGCGCGAGAGCACTATGAGTAGAGTACAGTCATCCGGGCGCCGAACTTGTGTCGTCTGAATCACGAAGCTCGGCCGTTCAGAGGACAAGATGTTTCATACCGTACCAAAAACGACGCCCTACCAATACCGCATGCCCGGTACCTACACCACCGACAGCGTGAACTTTCCCTATGAAAGACTGCTAAGACATACCGAGTGCACATCTCATTCACCTAGTATGTCTCAGTATGCCAAGGCAGGATCTGAGTCTTGAATGTCTCAGGAGACGCCTTTGTGTAAGATCTCAATCTCCAATTGTCGCAGTTCCGTCGTGATACTTAGACCGAATGATCCCACAGATGAATATACACTGCGGTTCACATATCAACATCGTCAGCTAACAACATAATCACACACAATGGATCTCCAAGAACTTACAGATGTACTTGCCTCGGTGCGAGTCAAGAGGGCCACTACGATCACACAACTTCATCGAAGTCGTCAGATTATCGACAGCTTCGACTCGGAGCTCAGGTACCTTCAGACAGAGATAGCGGAGGTCAAGATGGACTGCAGCGATGAGCTTGAGCTACATAGCCGCCTGGCGCAGACGGTTTCCATGCTGAATCAGCAAGCTATCGTATGCAAGATCCTTGTGTAGCCGTGAGGAGGACATGCTGACGGAGCCACAGGATGCGTACCATGCGGTCGTGACAGCTCAGAGTGCGGCTCTCGCTCAGCACCATCGTCAGCCCTCCCAACAGCTCCGTGAGCGGAAAGTTGTGACACAATCCTTCGGCATGCAGGCGGACCAACTGAGCACGCCAAGCCCTCCTTTACGACCGCACCCCGATCAAAACGAGCATGAAACGGCGTGCCCCAACCTTGAGTCCAGTTCCGGCTTGGGTACCTACCCAGGCTACAACATGCCCACACCACCACCAAGCGACCCGACCACTCCGACCAAGCAACCTGACGAAAGCGGAAGAGCGCAATCACCTTGCATCACCCTCGCAAGAGACCCAGTACTTCCCAGGATATCGGAGACCAAGCTACCAAAGCCAACAGTAACCGCTTCCAGACGTCGTGCTATCTCTAATCCTGTACAGAGCGCCAACCGGCAAGCTGCTGCTGGGCAGCACAAAGTCATTCACAGACGCCTCATGTCTCCCATCACGCCATCGCCGTGTGCTGCATCGGACGGGCCGCAAAATGGGAAGAAGAAGGCTTCATCGCTACCTATCGCTAGTAAGAGGATATCGGGCATGGCCAAGGCGCCCTTCCTTCGGCCCAGTGGAGTTTCTAAGTACTGATGCGAGGGAGCGTAGAATACCGGGGATGATATGGTCGGGCGGGATAGGATATGCAGAGATGTCATTTCGTTCCTTGAGACTCAAATAGCGGTGCCACGTTCGATAACCCCGTATTTCCCATTCAGCATCGTAGCACCAGGGACCGGCCGAAGTGGTCCTCTCCACATAAACCTCAATATTTGGCGCGTGCTCGTTGATGACCGTCTGGTCGTCCAATACACCGGCTCTGAGCCCAACCATGCCCTGCACATTCGGACTGCCGCCTGAACGGAACATTGCAGTGCCGCAGTTGGGGCAGAAGTGTGTGTGGATTTCCTGGTGTGACGAGTGTCAGCGATAATGTGCGATCTTCCTAGTCCAGGAGAAGCGAGGCGTACTCGTCCATGATCAGACACCTCCGTATACACCTTGAGCTCACCAGCATCGATTTTGAAGTTGGCTTTGGGAATCTGGAAGACTTGTGCCAGGGCCATCTTCCTATCATCGTCGCAATGGCATATTGCCTGTTTCCGTCAGAAGTGACACCCCAATCAAAAGGGGCGGTAGTAGCTATACAGTGTAAACTGGCTCACCGGTTTATGATACCTTGACTTCGCCGCACAGGCAACTACCGATAGGCATGGCTGGCGAGTACGAGCGGTACAGCGCGAGAGAAGTGATGTCGAACGAGATATGTGCAGGCTGTGAAAAGACGACATGCGCGTAAGGCGTGCCAGGCCTGCTGCAGGGGAGAAGTTGCTGACAGCTGTTCAGCCCCACTCTCAATCCTTCGATGTTGGTCAGCCACGCATTCGCTTCAGGGCAACGGCGCTCCAAGGGCGGGTGAAACAATTGATGGCCGATCCCGCATCCCAAGTCTTCAATCTCCACGAATTGAACAAGGCAGCGAGAGGCCTATGCCGTAGCTTATGACTATGCGATGTTGTCGAGAAGGCTGGACTGCATCCATTCCTACCTTCCCAGGCTGCAAGTCAACCAAGTCTGGTAGACAGTGCAGTCGCTTGACTAGATCTTGCAAGATCGGAGAGACGAGGTCGGCCAAGAAATGTTTCACCTACCCTTGCTCTAGCGATATTAGCCTGCTGACGTTGTGCTTGCGGCTTGGCAATTGCGCTCCAGCGTTCTAATGAGTCGACCAAAAGTCCGGCGAAGCAGCCATTGAATGTATTATGACGGCTCTTGGCCCGCCCCACGAGACAGTAAAGTCTTGTTATACTCGTCTGATCTGGCGGATACGGGTCTTGAAGACGGGTCCCTCAATTAGGCCCAACGTCGATATGCGAAAGGCAAAGCAGGCACGGTATACAATGTCTTTTGGCATCCGTGGCTTGCCGGATGGCAGTTTTCGGCGATGAAGATGTAATGTGGCTTGGTACACAGATGGATGTCTTCGGGCTTGCGGTCGGGTTGCTCTTCTCCAAGTCTTGTGCCATTGATTCTCCCGAACCCGGCGCGGATGGCCTTTGCGGTTCTTGCCGGCAGCAATATGCATAGAGCAAAATCCACATATCTTGCGCTACCCTCTTGATGCCAGCGCAGCTGTAAGAGATTGCGCTGGGGCTGCACAAATCATTTCATTCGCTTCGTTGGCTCGCACACATAGTAGACTCTCGCTGGTGAGGCCCTGGTATCGCGTCTGGCCCAGCAGTAGTTTCTTGCCGTCGTTTTGCGACCTCAGCCCGCGCTCACCACCGCCTTCCTAGATCCCTCCACGCCAGGCTTCCCCTCCCTCATCTGCTGCGTGGTCACCAGTCCGCCAGGCAGGATATATATGACACCGGACCTGAAACCCGTGACAGATGACCGCGCGTCGTACTGAAGCTCGTCAAGCTGATACCCAAGCGTGAGGGCGCATCGTGCACACGATACGAGGAAGCGCTTCTCGAACCCGTCTTCCAGTCTAAGTACAGTCGCTGACTTGGCTGTGACTGCACTTCCAGGTGCTAGCTGAACGACCTTTTCGATGTTGCTTCTAGATGCCGCAAGCTCTGCAATGTAGGCACCGTCCCTCTCCCGTTTGTCGAAGTTCTCCAGCGGGCTTCCGGTGGCGAGCAACAGCTGGCTGCAAAGACAGTGATATGTGGTGTAGCTGTCGTGGCCATGGCGAGCAGCGCCAGTGCCTCCTGGCTGTCCATCCGATGCCGCCATGTCGGTTGTATCGACCGTTGGTAGTGTTGTCAAATGAAGAGGGAGTCGCCTCAGCGGACTGCATAAAGAAAGTGCTGCGCGGAAGGCTTCCGCGTTGGAAACCTCTTCCGTGTTCGACACGACAACATACAGACCGAAATGTGATGGGGAGGGGGCAGGCGCATTCAAGAACGCCGTTTGATCTGGACATGCTACTGTATGGCCCCGTTTACTTGAGGTAGGAACGCTTGTCCGCCCTCGACTGCGCCCAATTCGATCGTGCCTGGTCAACAACTGTTGTGATCATGCGGCCTTGCGATCAACGGGCATGGGGCGACTGCCGCTTATCGTAGATGCCACCGGCAGGTAATAATATCTCCCGCCGTTATCGCTGGCCAGCGTCAACATTGTGGCCAGGAGCAACTCGCATTCGCTACGAAGCCTGCGGTTTCGTCTGTGCTGAAGGATCAGCAATGCCCTTTTGTCCTGGGAAGGTGTACCGTGTAATACCTTCGTCTTCCCTTACCTCAGCTGTCTACTACTATATTCGCACATGTGACTGCGATCTCATGGGATTGCAATGGATTACATAGCTGACCGCCTCAGTCCATCATTCGACTTCTCACGGATCGCAGCATTTGCGACCACTGCGCTGGTCTGCTTAGTGATAGGCTGGGGAGTCTACCATGCCTTCTTCCACCCACTTAGTCGCTATCCCGGACCAATCTTATGGGCTGCCTATCGAGTACCTCACGTCTACTATAACTTCCGCGGGCAGCTACCCTTCAAAATCCTAGAACTGCATCGGGTGTACGGCCCAATCGTGCGTATCGCACCAGATGAGCTTTCTTACACAGACCCAGCAGCCTGGGACGATGTACGTGAAGCGTCGAACTGTCATCGATGCTACGGGACCCCGGACTGACTGTGCTCATTGATGACAGATCTATGGACTACAGCCAGGCCGGAGGCAAAACCAGAAAGATCCTCTCACGTACCCTCCTACGCAACCCGGTGCCGAAGAGAGCATTATCCACGCTAATGATGCTGTCCATGCCAGGCTAAGAAGGATCTATGGCCCTGCATTCACGCCAAAAGCTTTGGAGGAGCAAGCTGGCATGCTCCAGAAGTATGCGAACCTGCTGATTACTCAGCTGAAAGTCGCCCTCGAGAAGAGTGGTGCGGATCAGGACATGTCAGCTTGGTTCAACTTCACAACCTTCGATCTGACAGGAGAATTTGCCTTTGGTGAGGCATTCCACTGTCTCTCAAGCGGCGAGTACCACTTCTTTATCAAGACGGTCTTCGGTGGCGTCACGACTGGCCTACGAATGATGATGCTTGAGCACTACGGTCTTCTTACCTTGATGAAGCCTTTCATCCCCAAAAGCGCGTTCAAAGCCAAAGAGGATATGGATGACTATGTCGTCGAGCTCGTTGATCGCCGTCTCGGACGTGGTCATGTCCCGGGCACCACTGATGTATTCAACTATCTGTAAGCTAGAGACACTGCGATTTGTATGTAAGACTTGCACTAATCAAGACCCTGTCGCAAAGATTGCAGAACAAGAATGAAGACGGTCAGCTCAGCAAAGGGGCGTTGTACGAGAACGGTAAGCGGACTGACGTGGAGATCTTTACTCCTCTTTATGCTACCTGGTACATATGCTGACACTGGTACTCACCGCTCCTAGCCATCACCTTAGTCGTAGCCGGCGGTGAGACGACAGCCACATTACTTACCGGGACAACCTACTTCTTGTCCAAGAACCCCGAAAAACTAAGAACAGTGCAAGATGAAGTCCGAACGGCTTTCAAGTCAGACAACGAGATCACTCAAAAGTCCGTCAACGTCCTGCAGTACATGGTTGCTGTACTTACAGAGACCATGCGAATCTTCCCTCCGACAGGCTTCGGCATACCTAGATTGATGTCTAGCGAAGGAGGTCAGATTGTCGCTGGGCACTATGTGCCATATAAGGTTCGTACTGTGCTGTGCTTCTGAAGTGTCCGTTTTGACAAAGATACCAGACCCGCTGCTCCATCTCTCACTACGCAGCGTACCACGACAACCGCAACTTCACTCGAGCAGACGAATGGATCCCAGAACGCTGGCTTCCTAACGCCCCGTCCGAGTATAAGAACGACCGACGTGAGGTCCTACAGCCATTCATGGTCGGGCCTAGGGCTTGTCTGGGCAAAGGGTGAGTTCGACTTCGCCTCTCCGTATACGGCAAGCACTGACAAACCCAGCCTGGCATACGCGGAGATGCGCCTGATACTGGCGAAGATGCTATGGCACTTCGACTTCGAACTCGCCAACCCAGAGGATGAATGGCTATCTGGCCTCAAAGCCTTCATGGTCTGGGACAAGGGCAGCTTGAAGGTTCGCCTTAAGCCTGTTGAGAGATAGAGGATACTCGGTGCATGTCGTTGCTAATCTCTAGAGGGCAAAGATCATAGCCCAGGGAGTCTGTTTTCGCTTTCATGTCGCTACTTTCTTGCTACCACAGCTCTTACTTCCGTCCACGGATACGCAGTGCCGCCTATCTTCGAAGCCAGGACCGTCTACCATGACGCCCCACAGAGAAGCCGGCAGGCCTAGCGAACCCTTACCGTGCACCAACTCCCTCCTTGATATTAAGGTAGAAAGGATAGGCGAACCTGCATGTTTCGTACATCTATGTGCCGACAAGACGCAAGACATTCGAACCTTGCTAGAAGCTACCCGCGGCGCCGATGCAGATCCGCCTCCTACTCCTACGTAGTGTATACGAAGGACCTGTTCTCTCGATCTGTCACATCCAACCAGTCCTGGTCCGAACCAGCCGCTATCTTCTCCGCCCTTCGCCTATTGCTTAAGTGACACATCACGCCGTATGCGAGTATCAGCACAATGGCGACGACATAGCATACGATCATCGCCACAGTGCCTCCGGTGTAGATAGGAGCTTGGTCTGCGCGGAATGTCTGTGGCCCGATGATATTGCCGACGGCCCAGGAGACGTAGTACCAAGCGAAGAGTGTGGTTTTCTTCGTGTGCCCGGCAATGTTGGCTTGGTACACTGACACAAGTGTCACATACGGCGCCCAGTAGGTATACAGAATGTATAAGCCCACGAGTTGGCCGGCAAGATTGGTCCGCGGGAGTGAGTAGCATAGCACTGCGCCCAAAAGCGGCAGTAGGATGGATGCTGCGATCAATGGTGTACGGTACCGACGGGTCCGTGAGGCAAGGTATGACAAGCCAATACCAGAGAGGGTACTCATGGCGCCTGGTGGCATGGCAAGCAACGATGTCTGCAGCGAGTTGAAGCCGAGTCCCTGTATTATAAGAGTGTTAAAGGTCGTCAGGCCCCCATTTGGTACCTGCAAGTCTTTGATCAGCTGTTCTGAGGTCGTGTAGCGTGGAGCATTGAGATTACCAAGCCTACCTGTAAAGCGATGATAGCAAACCAAATCAACCATGTCTTGCCGTCCAAGAAAGCTTCGCGAGCTTGGCTCTTCTTGAAGGTCTTCGACTCAATGCCCGTGTTGTCTGCTGCCTTGCGCTGAACGATGATGTACTTCTCTCGTCCCGACAACCACCTTGCCTCGAGTGGATTGTTGGGAAGAAATAAATAGACGACAACAGCCCATAAGATGGTGAAGACACCAATAGTGAGGAAGATGATCTTCCAGGGTGCAAAGGGGCCATTGTAGTAGCCTACAAGCCATGCGATAAAACCATTGAGTATCGGGGCAATGACATTGAGGATGATGCTGTTGCGTTGCGGTTGCTCTTCCGGACGGTACCACATCGCCACGACGGTAGTCACGGCTGGTATGAGTAGCGCTTCGAAGCCGCCGAGCAGAAAACGACACACGAACAGCCCGCCAAAGCTGGTACAAGCTGCCATACAGCACTCCAGTACACCCCAGAGCAACACGTTGATTGCAAAGAACTGCACAGCGGGTAGGCGTTGCAGGCAGTACGCAGCGGGGCCCATGAATGCAAGTCCTCCAAAGAATGGAGCTGATCCACACCAAGAGTACTGTTCTCCAGTGAGATCGAGGTCCGTCTTCAGGCCGTAGATGGCAGCTCCAGATATGGCAGTTTTGTCAAGACCAGACATTGTCGCGCACACGAAGAGCTTTATGTTGAGTTAGTCAACATAGTCTGCCGGGGACAGAAAGGGGAGAGTGCGCACAATCGGGATGAGTCTCCAGTCCACCTTGCGCATCAGTTTCTTCTCTTCGCTGAGCGGCCATGGCTCTCCGTCCATGTCTTGCCCATGTTCGGCGATGATCTGTGCTGCGACATCGACGTCTTTCGCTCTGCCGGCCTTGACTGCCTTGACAGCAGCCTCCGCCGTAAGGCCAGTACTGACACCTTCTTCAGGCGCTTGAGCGACCGAGATTTTATCCTTCGCCATGCTGAGCAAAAAGAGGCTATACGAAAGCTGGTGTACAAGACTGCCACAAAGCGAGCGATCGCCGTGGAAACTTACAGGGACGTGGCCGGCCTATTGAGATATACGATACGGGGTCGATCTGGCTCCTGTTGAGGGTATGTGTTGCTGCTTGGGTAAGTCATATCTCGCATGAGATAGAGCAAGCTTTCCATGTTGCCGTCGCCGAGAAGTGTGTGTTTCGCCGAATGATAGCATTTTCGCCGAGCTTATCATGGCAAGTCATGGCTACGGACGTTTATGCGGAGTGCAGAGCATTGCGATAGGCCAACGTCCACCGCCTTGGCCTGCCAATCGTGCATTATGGGCGGTTTCCGAGGGATTGCAGATACGCTCTCGGCGACGAGCACTACAGTCGTAGCACAGGAGCCGTACAGCTTCGGCACCGGTCAGCCAAATGCCGCCAGAGGCTCAAAGTCTACTCGGACACTGCGCAGACCGTGTAGAAGACCATAACCACTCGTCTGCTTTGCTAAACGCCCTTCGGAAAGGCTTGCATCCCCCAGCCGCGTTCAGACGATACCAAAGCGCAAAACAGGCATCATGACCATCGCCATCGAGGAGCCCACGCCAGCAGGCAAGAAGCAGCCTCTGTATCCCGACTATCTTCCGTTCTACGACCCGCTCGAGAAAGTCGAGCCTGTCGGGCGCTTCGAGCACGACGATCCAGGCCATCGAGCAGACCCAACACTCCCAAACCTGCGGAAGGATGCTAAAAATACGTTCCAGCTTAGCCCTCACTGCGGAACGGAATTGCAAGGCGTCCAGCTCTCCGAGCTATCAAGCGCAGGGCTAGACGAGCTGGCTCTCTTGACCGCACAACGCGGCTGTGTGGTCTTCCGGAACCAGAAATACGCAGATATCGGCTTCGAAGCCCAGAAAGCCATTGCCTCACACTTCGGCCCTCTCCACAAGCATGGCTGGATGCCGCATCCCCAGAATGGACCAGTTGAGTTCGTCATCGTGTATGACTCCAAGGACGACTTGCGTATCCGCAAAAGCTGGGCCAGGAAGTCGCCGATCCAGTTCCATGTCGACCAGTCTCCGGAAGCCCAGCCGCCGGGGTTGACATTCTTCTGCATGCTGGAGAGCCCACCCGGTGCTGGAGGCGACACCATTATATCGAACATGGGTCGAGCTTTCGAGAGGTTGTCTCCGTCATTCCGAAAGAGACTTGAGGGCCTCAAAGCGGTGCATACCACAGCCAATCCGATTATGCGTGAGATCAGGGACAATGGCGACAGTGCCGTTCTCAGGAGGGGAATCACGAAGTCTGTGCATCCGGTGGTGATAGTCCATCCTGTTACAAAGCAGAAGGCGCTGTTCGTCAACTCGTCGTATACTCAAAGCATTCAGGGATGGGATGAGGAGGAGTCAGGTCAGCTCTACCCCGATTGTCATGGTGGATATCTACTGATGCGTGAAGTGCAGACTACATGCTCAAGTTCCTTTTCGATCACATCAACCGCGGCCAGGACTTTTGCTGTCGTGTGCGTTATGAGCCCGGTACTGTGGTGGTCTGGGATCAACGCATTACGCAGCATTCGCAGACGCTGGACTATCAAGCTGGAGATCGCAGGCATGCTTTCCGTCTGACACCGTTGGCGAACGTACCTATTCCGAGTAAGGTGGAGGAAGACGATGGAGAGTGCCAGAGAGACGAAGCCAGAGTCATGTTGAACCTATGCTGATTGAGGAGTAAAAAGAACCAATGACCTTGCGTCTTGCCATCGTCCCCAAAATCTAGTAAGATCTTCATGCGGCTGTACTGTCTTCCAGATGGCCCAATGAAACTTGAAATCCGGATAGCTCATACTCTCCAACTCGTTGTGACATGCTGCAGATATGTTCTGGATCCTGCGTATGATAGATAGCATCGCCAACAGGCCGCAATTGTGCGTACAACAAAGCAACATGTGAGCATCGAGGGTCCCTTCCTGGTGCCCGGGCCTGATACGATTATTGCATAAGCGTGAAGTCCACAGACGCTTCAGCTGCTCATGCCTGTCATCTGAATATGGATGTGGTCAGCACTGCGAGGCTAGCGCACCGGACCATGTAATGCTGTTCCTGAGGATAACACCACCTCCGAACCTTGCCATCATCCGCTTGATGTTGGTCTTCGCGTCTGGTCGCGTGGTCGGGGTACTTGGTGTAATCCGTCGGCTTGCCGCAGATTGCTTCGTATGTCGAGTGCCGTATTCGGACATAATCGCAACTGGAAAGCGCGCATACTGTACATCCGAACTTGTCTTGCTGCGAAGAATGCTTGACGTTGCCGTCGGCTATGCTAACCGGATGATTGATGTTGCTCAGTACAAAGGCAAGTCGCCTGGTACAGAACAAAGAAACGTGTCTGGGCGAAAGCGCTGTGTCGAATTGTGGCTGCAGCAATTATGCACCCTGCAGCTTCGGGCATGATCCCTTCGGTGAAGCTGACGCGGCTCGTCATCAGCCTTTCGTGAACAACCAGCAGGGGAAGGTCGTGATCACCTCGTCGTCGCTGCCTCTTCAGGCGCAGTGAGCAGTTCACGAACAAGTTCACCTTATGAACCGGCAGCGACTGCCGGAGAATATCTCAGGCGCATGGTCCCGAGGGTCGCGTGTTTCGCAGGCGGCAACCACGACCCCTTCCATCTTAATCTCCTCTTCTCCCCGGAGGCTTGGCAGAGAGATGCTCAAAGCTGAGTGGCTCGGAGCAAGAATTAACGGTCGATATTACCCGAGTAGTCAGCGGGCCATTGCCTGAACTTAATTCGCTTGTCTCGTTCCTGGCAATCAAATTTTGGGCCGGAGTGCAGATGTTCTGCTCGAAACGTGGATGCCCAGAGATCCATGTTGATCATGGCCAGGCTTTGCAACACTTCGACTTTGCTCACACCGTACAAAAGTGACGCCGTGACGAGCTGGTCTTGCTGTGCTGAAGGCCAAGCGGTGGCGTAGTAGTGTTCGATAGTCGACGTCGTATTCGTGAGCATCATCGTACGTTGAAGATCCGTCCGCCGTTGTAAACTCTCTCGTTATAGACCTTCTTGAGAAGTGCAAGGGTGCTACGCGGCAGCCAATAGTGCGCGGAGACGGGACGGGAAGGCCCAAATTGGCTCTCGCTCTGTCGCTCCTTCTCCTACGGTGTCGCTCCTCTCCACGGTCGCTCTTTCACCACGACGAACGCATACCCAAGGCGGCCCATACTCGACAGGCAGTACTGCTAGGCAACGGTCGGCACAGTACATTGTATCCCTCACGCCGTCGACGACTACCAGAACACCCTTACGCCGACCGAAACACCCCTTTCCTCGCAGCTCCTCACGGACACCCACACTCGCTCAACCGCCTTTCACGTTAACGACTTTGCATTTACGGCTTTTAATTACTCGGCGCATCATATCTGCTGTCGCGTTGGAAGAATCAGTTGGGAGACCGGACACGATCTCATATTGGTGGTCTTGCTGGAGAAGGACGCGCCCATTGTACAGAAACGCCAAGGCTGGTTCATCGCAACCTCAGCCGCACCACAATCATCAAAGAGACAGGGCTGTCTCTCATTGGCCGAGACGCGCTCATACGGTTGAGGTTTGAAGAGTCAAAGAAGTCGTTCTTTGTCATCCACGGCCTGGACCACGTGAGGTTCTTTGACGGACGTTGAAGGCGCGGTCAGTCGAGATTAAGCCTACCTCAGCACGCCAACACAGGCTTCCTCGACCGTGACCTTTCACACTGCGTAGGCTTCACGCCTTGCTACGATCGCGCATTCCAACTACCGACACTCTTTTCGAGCGACATCAGGACGAGGTGGATAGGATGACCTAGGCCCCTCGAAAGTGCACAATAACTTCAGCCAACTTTGCAAGT
>JAKLLW010000255.1:0-43303 GCA_022814695.1 Neocatenulostroma microsporum
ATAAGCACTTGAGCTGCGTCCACAGCCTTGCCCGGGGACCGGGTTGCCCGCAAATGGTGTTCATTATTACGCACGGGTGAAATGTGACAGGGTACGAGCATTTTGCTTCCGTCCTAAAGGAATGAACGTCAGCACTATATGCGCGATGAGACTCGAAAGTCAACACGTAGTCGGTCTCTCCTCTTTCCTTCCCCGTCCTCGCGACAACTCCACAGAGCCTGGATCGCATTGCGCAACAATCATGGCTTCTTCCGCTCCACCAGATCCTCTTCCACCGAACGTCAACATTGGGTCAATGCTAATAGGAGTTAGCTACGCCTTCATCTTCCCGACCGTCATCACCACTGCCCTTCGGCTCTGGGTTCGAGCCCGCGAGAATGTCCTAGGACCAGACGACGCAACTATCTCGGTAGCCACGGTACTCACAATCGTACTCTCCGGTCTGAGCATCCTCGGAGTCCATCATGGCAAGGGGAGACATGTCTGGTATCTGTCAGCAGAACAGGTCCACATGGTCAGCGAACTGAGTTGGATCAATCAGATCATTCTCTTCTGCGATCTCTGCATGATCAAGATTTCGATCTGCCTCCTGGTGTTGCGCATCAAGAACACCAAGCGATTGCGATGGTTCTTATACATTGTTTCTGCCTTGTTGGTTGCGACGAACATTATTCCGATCATTGCGCTTTGTATCGAGTGCCAGCCGGTAAGAGGGTTTTGGAACAGGACTGTTGGCCACTGTCGCAGTCCAGACTTTCGGATATACTCTATCTGGTTGCAAGCATGTACGTCCAGTTTCGGCAATTGGCAGAGGAGCTCGAGTTTGGCGCTGACTGGTGCGCACAGCCTACTCCGTTGTTACGGATCTCTTGTGCTCCCTTCTGCCAGCGTTGATCGTTTGGAACCTCCAGATGCCTCTGCAGAAAAAGCTTGGCGTCTCTGTCATGATGGGCATGGGTCTGGTCGCAACCGCTTTTGCAGCCGTGAGGGCTTCCTCTCTGAGCGTCGACACCGCCGATACGACATGTAAGTGACAACGGCGTAGTAGTTTCCGAACCTTACAAGCTCACATACACCTACAGACTCTTATACGTACACCGGAACATGGATGGTGTAAGTTACCTTCAGCAGCAACAACAGCTCCCACGGCTTACAGCTAACCCACCATCAGCATTGAAGCCAACCTCGGGATCATAGCCACGAATATCGCACCCATGCGCGCCGTCCTCAACGTCTTCCGCCGCCGCGTAGTACAGTATTCGTCTCAGCGGACCCGCATGCACCGGCCCAAATCCGAAGCTTTCGCCACTCGTGGCTCGTCCTACGGCGTCCAGTATCCCGGCCGGTCCAATGTCAGAGGAGATGTGTATATGGCGGAAGCAGCACCAGAAGCTCACGGACGATCGTCGTCGCCGGGAAGCGATCAGAGCGAAATCCCGCTGAAAGCGATACTACAAACGAGGAGTTACGATGTGACGGAGAGTGATGTGCACTCCATACCCGATCTTAGATCATGATAATGTTCTGTTTGCTTTTCAAGAATAACGAAAGCAGGATCCTGTATGTCCTTGCACCATGACGCACCCACACAAGCTGGTTTGAGAACGAGGGATGCAGAAAGCAATCAAAGCATGCTGCATGCGGTGTCGCCAGCCGACCGACTGGTCGCCAAAAATGACGTGAAATCTCACTCGGCAAAGAAGAGAGAATGTGCAACATTGACGCAAAGGCTATAATGATCGACACGCCGAGGGTTAGCTGGTGGGCGGAAGAAGTATTGAGTGGAGGACGCCCGTGAATTAGAGCTAACATGTGACAGCGGTCTGTGCACTTGGCCAGAGTGATCTATCACTTTCACCGTCACTCTTTCATGCCTTCTCCCACTGTAACGCCGCTTCACCGCTTTTTCCTATCTGCACCTTTGATCCCGCAACCTCCACACACGGCCAAAGCGCACCAGCGTCGATTGCGCTCGACCACAACCCACGCCCGTTTGGCAAAGGAACCCCATCCATCATGGCGGTCGCAAAAGTCTTCGGTACCGGCGAGCTGCTCGAGAGTATCCTCCTACAACTCGACTGCAAGAACATAATGGCCGCCCGAGCGGTGACGAAGGCGTGGAAGGTAGCCATCGAAGCCTCACTTCCACTGAAGCGGAAGCTCTTCCTCGTGCCTGTTTCGAGCGAGCGCATCACCTTCGACCCCCAAGCTCCAGCAAAGGCTTCAAACCCCGTCCTAAGCTTCTTACTAGGGGTCGACCGCTCGCCGCTTTGCAAGTCCACAGCCTTCGACATTCTACCAGCCTTCAAAGAAGTACCTCGTGATGCCTCCAATCCCGAAGCATGGACCTTCACGCATTCCACTTTCCTCCGCTCACAGCACGTTTTTCACTGGAACCCCATCAAACCAACGGATGACGCAGAGGGCATGCCTGGGATCTGGCGCGACGTGTTCCTGACACAACCGCCGTGCACGCTACTGAACTTTGTCATCAGATGGACCAAGGGGCCAGGAGAGGGTGGAAGGTTTCTCAGTGCATCGGTGCACGATGCAGGAGGGGTGAGGCTCGGGGTGATTCGTGATGTCTTCAAAGATATGCAGAGGGATGCCGAGTGGGATGTAGCCCCCGACATCAAGCCGGAGGAGAGCGGAGCGGCACTGTGGTTCCATCTCGACTCGGAACTTCCAGCTAATGATGGAGGCCGAGGATCGTAGCTGACTGCAGCTTTGTGGTGGCATCTGGGAGTGGTAAGGAAGTGCGGTATGGTGTTGGAGCGGTCGGCCGGGCTACTGGACAGTGAAGAATCGCAAATTCGGCGACAACAGGAGCATGGGCATCTTGGCTTAGGGCAGTGCCTCCATTCGGGTGCTGCGGTACGGCTGCACGCTTGGGAGGCGCAACAATACTCAAGGGAAAGGGCGTCGGTAGCGGCGAGAAAGAAGTAGGACGTGATGTAGAGTGGCGTGAACATAACATTAGCTTCAACGATAAGCGAGTAGCCATTCGACAAACCAGACCTTTGCCCGCATCGCGTAGTGATAGCGGGTGTCCCTTCATGTGATCATGGTCCGTGCTCCGCTGTTCCATGCGTTCGCTTTATTTGCGGAGCTTCCAATCCCTCAACTTTGCCTTCGCAACAACCGAAACCTTTCACCGATCTTCCCATCAATTGATCCTCCACAATGGCCGCAGCCGCGAGTGCTCTGGGTACATCTGAACTCCTCGAAAGCATCCTCCTGCAACTCGTATTCGCAGATGTCATCACCGCTCGGGCAGTATCCAAGGAGTGGAAAGCGATCATCGAAAGCTCGCCGTCGATCAAGAAGAAGCTCTTCCTGGAGCCAGAGAATGCAGACCGTATGACCCTCGATCGAGACCACTCATTCAACCACAACGACAACAATTGCTCCGATTACCACCGCATGAGCAACGTCCTTCACACAGCAAGTTTCAATATCAACCCAGCATTTCGAAAAAGATTGGACTACCGGCAACCTCTAGCCTACTCGCACACTGTCTACCCACATGGGCTGCCATCGAGATACGACTTATGCTTCAGCATTCAGCAGGTGAAGGCCATCACACACAATGACCAAATCTGGCGCGCTATGTTTTTGACCCAGCCACCTTGCACAACACTGAATCTTCGGGTCAAAGATGCGGATGGTCTTGCGTCTTACTATCTAACCGCTTCCGTCTGTGATCCGGAGGGAGTGAGGATGGGATTGATGGCGGATACTTTCGAGAGGATGCTCGAAAATGTGCGCTGGTACCCAGATGCAGAGGTCACGGAGCCGGAAGGGCTTCTTGGCGCCTTGTTCAGTATGGCGGAGGAGCTGGAGTCGAAGGGCGAGTGATCGCGAGAGGAAGTGCGAGGTCGTCCGTGGGACAGTTGGAGAGCATTCGCGGTGCGGCTTTCGGATGTCTGAGAATCGGAAAACCGAATTCGCTCAAATATGCGAGGCCAGGAGCGATCGGTGTATACTAGTGTTTCATGTGACTGTGGTCCGTGCCCTGCAATTATGTGCTCAGTTTCCACTTTCGCTTTTGCAAAGCTTTCCGACCCCATCTCCACAACCACACTTGTCATCATTCGTCGAAACCAGATCAGTTCGCTGCTCGCCACGCACTCCTGTTCTTTCGGTATGAGCACGGCTCACTGCTCGACACCACGAATCCAACTACAACAACAAGCTTGCCAACCATGGCCACCGCAACTGTGCTTGCCACGACCGAGCTGCTCGAAGATATCTTGCTGCGCCTGCCATCCTTTAAGAGCCTCTTGATCGCCCGATGCTTGTCAAAGGAGTGGCAGTCAACCATCGAGATCTCGCCGTCGATAAAGAAGAAGCTCTTCCTTGTACCAGAGAGTGATGAGCGAATCACCCTCGACCGACAAGATCCAGCAAACACCAGCACTCCCACCAGCAGCAGAGAAGTGCACTTCGTCCCAATTCTCAACCAAACAGACTTCAAAGTCTTGCCAGCTATGTCCCTCGCCAAGGGTGACTCCGATCTACCATGGACCTACGCTTACTGTGGCCGAGACAACTTAACATTCACCTTCTCCTGGAGCCCAAGCATCTGTCAAAAACCAGACATCAACACCACAGCAAGCATCCTCTGGCGCTCAACGTTCCTAACGCAGCCGCCATGCACCACTTCCGTCCTGTACATCGAAAGCGCTAGAGGAACACCTGTGTGGTGGCACGGCGCGACTGTGCACGATGCTGAAGGCCTACGGCTATAGGTGATCCTAGATGCGTTCGCGAAGATGTTGGAGAGTGTTTGCTGGCTACCGGAGAGCGAGAGGCCGTGCGTAGGGAAAGTGCCAAAGCTGGTATGTGCCTTTGAGCTGAAGATTGATGGCCGGGCAGGGGGCACCTCTTGACCGCTCGCGCCGTGCGGTGAGACGAGAGAAGCGACGTCATCACCCTGAATCCCTGATCATACTCTCGGACCAAACTCACAACGCAAAAGCTCGGTTGGTCATATGCCGGAAGACGAGGGGTGGAAAGAAACCACTAGGAGGATCGGGAGTGGCAGCGCTGTGGTTTCGCGCTCGGGACCACTATGTACTGCGTGCTTCGCAACCATTCTCGATGGCCGCATTGCGGTAGTTCTCGTCACGGGGAGAAGGGAGATGCAGCGTAGCCAGCGCCGTAAGTGGCAGATTACTAGTCCTTTCTGCATGGAGCGTCACTAAAGCCTATCTCTTTTCATCATCCCCTTTCCCATCATAGCAGACTCTACACCACTGATCGCCCCAAGGACTTCAACTTCCTCAACATCGCCATGAGCTTCGCAGCCGTCTCTTTCTTCTTCTTCTCAATCTTGCCTAACGGTATATAGTACGCAAATAAGCGCGAAAAGAGGCAGGCACACGGCAGCGAGGTAAGGGTATCATTAAAAAGCATCTCTATTTCGTCTCCTTATCAACCTCGTCATCAACGTCGTCCTCACTCTCACTACTAGCGACCTTGACTCCACCACCCGCCGACTCAGCATCATCACTCTCAACGTCTTCACTCTCCTCATCGTCCTCCTCATCAAACCCCTCAAAGTCATCCTCACTCTCCTCATCACTCTCATCCTCCTCATCAGCGCCCTTCTCAAGCCCATTAGCCTCCTCATTCGCCGCATGCATCTGGTTAATAGACGCGTCCTCTTGTTCCCTCTCCTCAAGCTTCCTCTTCTTATGCGTGAAGCCCAACTTCTCGTCCCTCCCTTCACCATCACCTTCCTCCCCGTCCTCCACACTCCCCTTCTTCTCCACTACCGCACCTTCAGCACCACTCGCCGGCGGCGGGGCGAACCAAGGAATCTTTCCCCTCAAGAAGTCGTTCAGAACCATCTTGGCCACCCCATCCATATCCGCCTCACCACCCCTATGCAGTCGTCCACCCTTTCTAGCCAAAGCCTCGAGGAAGCGGACAGCTTCTTGCGTGCGAGCTTTGTCAGATTTGGGTCCTCCTACCATCTGCTCCACATCCTTCCTCTCCTCTTCCTTCTCATCCCCCGACCCAACTGTCCATCCTTTGAGATCGTACGTCCGCTCTAAGTGATGTACTTTGCAGCGCGACAGAACGGCGGGGATGTATTGAGCCGGATTCTCAACGTTCTCAACTCTCACAACACCTCTAAGCAGAATATCTTCCGGGGAGTCCAACATACTCGGCGGCACAATCCCAGGACAATCAATCAAATAAATCCTCTTCATCAGCGTAATATACTGCCATACCTTCGTCTCTCCAGGAATGGGAGCGACGGTGCAGACTTTCTTCTTCCGCAAAGTGTTGATGATTGAAGACTTTCCGGTGTTGGGGTAGCCGATAAACCCGACGGAGATCTGCTTTCTGCTCGCATGCAGCGAACTGAACTGACGGAGTAACGATATGAGCGTGCCTTTGCCGAAGGAGTTGGTTAAGGAGGCGTGGAAGGCGAGGGTGGGGTATTCTTGGGAGAGGAGGCGGACCCATTTGGCCTGTTGCTGGATGTCAGCATTCTGCCTTCTCTTTGCCATCCATCGCTCTCCGCGTCGAATGCTGTGAGATGAATATGAAGGTAGTAAGGGTGGTATGTATGTCCCATAACTAAGCTCTCCCTCACAACACCCTGTCGAGCGTGCCTGTGCAGACCAGTGCCTGCGTGGCTGAGAGATCGCTACTCATACGGAACAGAAAAGCAACCCGGCGGATCATACCATGACGGCAGAGGACCCTGATGGGTGCGTGGGGGTTTGATCTGCCAGCGCTGTAACAGGTCTTTCCCTACCGAAGCGCCACAAAGGCGAGGGAAGATCTTGACTTAGCAGTGGCGTACCCCTTGGCCCCCTGAAGAGGTGCAGGAGGTTGAAAATGTGGGAAAGAAGAAAAGAGGGAATGGGGAGTGGTTAGAAAGGAGAAGGGGGAGCAACGTACCGCCACAGACGTGGGAACAAGATCGCACTTGTTCAACAGGAAGAGGAGATGCTTATGCGGCGCCTCCTCCCGAATATACTTCTCCACGCTCCTGCATCTCGTCCCCAGCGGATCTCTCGCGTCGAGGACATGGATAACCACATCACTCGAATCAATAACCTTATAAAGCTCATTCCAGATCCTCTTGCTCTGTCCCTTCGAGAAAACCGGTTCCCTTGCTGTCGTCAACTCCCCAGAATCGGCACCGTGCATTTGCTCCAAGGGGACAGATTGCTGATCATCGTGGACTTGTGCGATTGTCTGAAAGGCGGATTCGGCGAGCTTGGAGTCGTGGTCGTGTTGGTCCTTGCTCGTTGAGGCGGCCAGGTCTTCGAGGCTGGAGACACCGAGGCGCGGGCGCTTTCGCTGGGCTTTGGGTCCGAAGGTATCGTCGAAGGATTCGGATTCGATGCGTATCTTGGCCTTGTGTTGTAGCAGTCCATCTTTGCGCTCTTTATCCTTGTTATCGTGGATCAAGCTCATAGGCAGCTTATTCGTCTTCAACAAATACGAGTATGGATCTTTACTCCGCTCCTCCACTGCCCCGCGAAACTGCTCCAATGCTCCCTGGCTAATGACTCTGGTATTGGTGAACCATTTCCTGTGCGGCTCTACTCTTGCCTTGGGCTTCTCTCTTCCCTGATACGAAGCAGCTTTTGTGATGTCTCCTTGGGCGTTGCGCTCGGCTTTGCCTTCTTTGTACATGTTCAAGGTCTTGACTCGTTTGGCGGAGCGGTAGAAGTTCTCGCCTTTGGTGCGGACGTTGGACATGCCGTCGCCATTCTTGCCTTGCCGATCCCGGCGGGTGGCTTCTTTCTTGCCGGTACCCATTGTGACGGCGATGTCGTGAGTATGAGGGAGGGAAGAGGTGTTGGTGATGCCGACGAGTGATATGGCAAAAAGTTCAAGATTGCAGCCACGGCAAAGAATGCAGAAAGTCTCGAATCTTTGCCAAGAGTTCGAGCGGCCCATCCCGTCTACTCACCCCCGAGACCTCCGCAAACACAGTAAGGTGTGCAAGCTCCCATCTCGTCCACCATCCACCCATTCCCTACCAAAACGCAGCCACAATGCCTCCCCGACCACCCTCAGCGTCCTTTCGAGCTTGGCAATGCCCCTCCTGCCACCACCGCTCCTTCACCACCACCCCTCATCGCCGCGATCTCGGCCCCGAACACCCAAACTACATCCCCATCCCCGTCCCACCGCAAGAAAACATCGTCCGCCGCCCTTTCATCAAAGGCCGACTGCCCGTCCCTCGCGATGTCTTCGCCAAAGCCGGCACGAACACTCGGGGAGCTAAGCGCGATAAAGCGAGTGAGGAGTGGTTGAACCAACATACCTCCCCTCCTCTTCAGAAGGAGGTCAAGGGGATAAGGGAGGGCACCTCAAGACCGGAGTATAAAGCGAGGATGAGTGAGATGCGAAGGAGGAATTTGAGGGAGGGATTGGTTGGGTTGAAGGTTAGGAAGGATAGGGAGGTGAGGACTGCTGCCGAGCGGGCGGGGAAGAATAGGGAGGAGAGGGAGGCGGCGTTGCATGCTCCTGAGCGCGAGGACGAGCGCTTGACTGCGCCTTCTCATGGTTTGGATGTGGAGAAACTCATGTCCGGCAAATTCGAGTCCGAAGACCGCTCCGCAAGGATCGCTAAGATGCAAGCAAACCTCGCCGCCCACGAGTCCCTCAAGCAAGCCCAGCGACTCAACAACCTGAACACCCTCTACATGAACGCGCGTTCCTTCATCACTACCCCCCAGCAACTTGATGCGGCGGTGGAGGAAGCTTTTGGTAGCGCGCAGGACCCTGTGGTATTTGGGGACCCAAGTTCTGGAGCTTATGGCAGCACGGAGAATGCCGCGTCGGTGTGGGCGTACGGAAAGCCGGCGAGGGTACAGGATATGCTTAACAGGGCTAATAATGTTGGCGGAAAGAGCGCTTTGGAAGGCGCGGGTGGCTTTTCGGAGGTCAACAGGGAGCGCATAAGGCGTATTGCGGAAGTGTTTACGGGTGGGAAGATGGAGGATGGGGGCGGGGAGGCGAGAAGATAGTGGACGGACTGACTAGGAGCGAACAAGGGAGTTTATGCGCTCGAAGAGAGATGCTGTATGTATTGTACATTCCGCGTTTGCACTGTATGAGTACGCTTCAGAGCGCAAGCAGACTCACTTGTACTGGACGCGGGTCTTTAATAACCCTTACGTGTGCGACTATATGAACGCTCACTCTGGCAGAATACCGCGAACAATGATACTGTCACTCTGGCTGCGATGTACCTCATCACGGAGACTGAGCGTGCCTCGACTATAACTGTACTTTAAAACATTCTACTTCGTCCCATCGACCTTCCACTCTACAACACCAACACAACCCGATCACGACAGTACCAACCACCGTACCCCCTGAGCCACCCAACCGGCCGCGAACACAATGGCATCCCCACCACCATCAAGCTCAACCGAGCTAAAAGCCCTCGAAAACCAATTAGCCGCTCTCAAGCAAAAAATCGCTTCTTGCCGCCGGGCTCCTCTCACACCTCGCGAGCGACTCGAAAGAGATATTTCCTCCCTCATACGACCCTACCGTATCAGCGCCGACAAACCGCCTTTCTCCACCCCAGAACTCATCGTCATGTCTCTCATCCGCGGGCCGCAACCGTGGCTGAACCGGCAAGAGATCATCGATTGGGTGCTCAAGACATTCTCGTACTACGGCTATAAGATCTTGGACGAGTTCACAGCCGGTATGGACGAAGAGGGTGGTTACGAGGGAGATATTGCGTTTAGGCCGGTTTTGCCCGGGTTTAAAGAGGCGTTTGAGAGGTATGATGTCCCGTTGCGGGAGGATTGGCCGACTGATGATGAGAATGAGGAGCCCTTGCTTCAGTATATTGAGGACTCGATGGGTGATGAAGAGATCGACTATGTGGTTTCTCCTGAGGCGGCGAGGATCTTCTTGAGCAAGTGGCTTGCGCCGGAGAGGGAGGGGATCTTTCGGTTTTTGGACTTGCCGGCGGAGCTGAGGAACACCATATATGACATGGTGCTCACGTACCCTAAATCCGGCTTTGGCATAGAAAGGAATGGTCCGAACTCTGCAAAGGCTGCCAGGGTCGTCGAGCGCCTGGATGGGACAGCGCCGGTCATTTACGAGCGGCGAGGTGCAATCGGGGACCGGATGGCCATCAATCTACCGCCTATGAGCACCGTTCTGGCATTGCTTAAAGTCAACAAGCAGATCTATGCGGAAGCTATGCCGATCTTCTACAGCGTCAACACTTTCTGCACCGGTCTTGCAGACCTGGAGCAAGTTCTTGCTGCGCTATCGCCGGACAGATTGCGACACATTACGTCCGTTGACTTGGAGCTCACTAGCCACCCAGATTTCGAGCTCAAAGCCCTCGTGCCAGCGATGAAGGGCCTGGTCAAGCTGACGGGGTTGAAGAAGCTGCAGTTGGACGCTTATGACCACGAGTGGATGAATTTATGTGCGAAAGACCGCGCGATACTAGGACGAAAGACTAAGTTCACGAAGTATGGGCAGATTGCTGGGTTCAACGAGCTTGCGGTGGTGGCTTCGGGGTTGGAGAGCGTGGTGTATCATAACGACTGTGAGCAGCTAAAGGGGTTCGTTGAGAGCGAAGGGCCGAAGTTGAAGGCGGCTGCGGGTGCAGCGCCAAAACGGGAGCATAAGGCTAAGGGTACGAGGAAGAGTGATCAAGTGGTGGGCGGGTCTGATGCTTTGGGTGATAAGCCGGCGACGAAGCTGAAGAAGGGTGGGAAGGGTAAGGCGAGAGCTTAGTGGTCTTCGCGGGATGGACGACGGAGAAAGGGCGTCCGTAATGCACTGTAAGTATCAAAAAGCACTTATTCATTTCTAGGGTATCCTCACGTTTTGCAGTGAGCCAATTAAGGCTCGTTGCAGCCTGGAGCCTCCGGCCAAGGTCCGTGCGCTGATGGTCACATGCCGATCTTCATCTTGCGACTTTCCACCTTCAAACTTCAACTTCCGACCTTCAACTTTCAACTTTCAACCTCCAATTGTGAGCGCATGCGGCTTCATTCGCAAACATCAGATCTAAACCGCAAGAACATAGCAACTTCGCCGCGCAACCCCTCCCGATCATCGGCACGGATCGTACTCTGTCTCCACTCCACCGCCTTCTCCAGTGCGCTCCTGAGCTGGCTTGGCTTCTTTCCAGTATTCTCGCTGAGCAGGTTCTTGAGTCTGGCGAGTAATATGACGTTCCATTGCTCTGGTGCGAGCTTGCCCACGTCTTTATCTTCACGCGTCACCAGGAGATCGCCGGCTTTCGGAATGCGAGGACACAGCTTGTCGGGTACGATGTGCAAGACGAATCTGTCATTGAGGGCACGGGCGATGTGATCGAGCAGCTCTTGTCTGTTGAGAGACGCCATGGCTGGTGACACGATGTTTTGTTCTCGGAGTTTGGTGTGCGTCTATGAAGATTACTTCGGGGAAGCTCCAGGTTGAAGATCAAAGTCCGGGCTCGGCGCAAACGAAAATCACTCAATCGCGGGAAAGCCCGAGCGCCCCCGCCGAGTACTCACTATTCACATGTGATCCGGGTCCCAGGAATCACTGTTGCATCTTCCGAGCGATCGACCGCGCCGCGAAAGCTACGTATCAGCACCTGCCCGTGGCGGTTTGCAGCTATGGTTGATGACAGGCTCTCATTTCATGGACCTCGCTCCACGCAGTTGTGACTTGTCTCCTGCTATGAAAGGCATTTCAAGCATCTATACCGCCTACCAGGAGTTGAAGAGTTCGAGCTCGAAACGAGGAGTGGTGCATCACATGCCGAAGTAAGCGAGTAAGACTACCGGCCAGCTATACACGTGCCTGCCTCATGCGGCAATGAACGCCGCGCTTGCTGGTGAAGCACCCGCAACTGGTCATAGCTCCGACCTCCCGCGCCTCTAACGAGCATGTGAATGACAGGGATATGTTCGCTAGACTGCAGGTCAGAGTGACGTGTGGCGCATGATTGCGGTTGCACAAAGATGCCAAGCGTTCACGATGAGTCAGCTCCGCTTAGCGCAAGGAACTTTTGTTCCTACTTCTGCGCGCTTTCTCCTTTCTTTCTTCCTTCACAAACATGGCTCACTGTTGGACTCGATGCTGGGTGAGAATAACCTCCCTGAGCCGAAAACGCCCAGCTGAAGGTCTTCAGTGGGTCCACCTCAGACTCCTACCGACTACAGGCACCTGCTTCCGGAGCTCAGCTTCGGGCGCAATCTCGCCTGGCTTCACCAACCAGGAGAGATCAAGCAGGACAGGTCTTGCGCAACACGGTGTGCAGATTGTCAGCCCGGGGGCTCACTCCTGAGGCTTACCGCGAACAGACACATCCCCCTGCGGGAGGTACACCGATTACAACATCGGCCCTTTCCGGGAAGTCGTTCGACGGACACAACTGTTCAACACAGTGGCTTACTGCTGCCTCGGAAACCTCTTGCCTCTGCCGCTACAACTCTAGCTCTTGGCGGTACGCTGATGGTCATCCTGAAAGCTCAACGTTGCTGCCCCATATGGCGCGCCCGTTCATCACGGTAGCGGTAGACCTTTGGGATGCTGTTCGGGTATTGCTCGTGGGGCTTGCTCCTTATGCTTTGCTCGGCTGCATGGGCCAGCCAGGAGATGAGTCCGGTCCAACCCGGCTCACCTCTGTAGGCGGTAGAGATGTGCGGCGGAGGCATGTGTCGGACTCATCAACATCATACAACCAACAGACTCTGTCTTGTGAAGAGGGAACCAGCACACGCTTCGACATGATCTTACGAGCTCACTATCATACGTGGTTCGCAGCGTGCGGCAGGGGTACCTTGGATCCGGGCTGCTCTGACCATCAGAATCTTGTCTGGCGACGAAGCAACCTAACCGCTCATCTTCTCTCGGGCGAAAGCCTGGGGTTGTGTGCGCCGTTCCTTCCGACACAGGCTTCGATTCTACCACCGCAACCGACAACCGAGCTCTGTCTGGCGCAGAGGGGCACGAATCCGCACATCTCCTACCTGGCGAAAGCCTGGCGGTTGCATGAGGCGGTTATATCTCTGAGCTGGGCTTGGGTCTCACCAAACGCAACCAAACTTTGTCTGGCAAAGAGGGAAACGAATCCGCACACCTCCATCGGGCGAAAACCTGGTGGTTGCGTGAGGTGGTTACAGCCTCCGAGCTGGGCTTGGTTTGAACAGCACACATACATGATGAGTCGACTTTCGCTAATGATGCCCAGCGTCGGGCTCCGTCTAATCTTTGGGAGCTTCCACGGCGTTGTGAGTACGTGAAAGCAGCTCCGAACCTACAACTCCAAGAGGTTGAGAGCTCACCAGTCCCATTGCCATGCCGATGCTTCGGAAGGTCTTGGGATGGTCATTATTACTTTTCATCAGTCTGCTGGGCTTTCAGCTTGACACTGGAGAAGAAGCCATTCAGAAGAATCGCCAGGGGTGAGCTGCACTGCTGGATCAAGCTGTTTCGGTGACACTGGAGCTCCGGCAGCAGCTTGAGTTATTCAACAAGGCTACAACCGGGTCCCTCCAACCTGTCCGCCGCAGTCTTGCGAGTTACGACCATCCTGCCACATCTCGACCCATCCCCCGTGAGTCGCCTCCCCTCCCAGAACATTGTTTTCAGTACATCGCTGACAGCCACGGCCGCAGACTGAGCAATCACCAAGATGCATCCCTCATCTCCAATGTCTTCGGCGTGACTGCCTATCGGCATACCAACGTAGCCACAACGTCTCTCCCGCCGAAATAGACAGAGTCAAGGGTAACCTGCACCCATCTTGGTCAGCATTCGTTTGCGCTGGCAGTCAGCCTACGCCTTCCAAGCGGTGTCCAATGAAGAGCTTGGGGCCAAGTAAGAGAGGGCATGGCGGTATGTATGGGTAAAAGCTGTGCTGCTTCGGCCGTTGCGTCCTTGCCGGACCGAATGGCAAGGTTACGTGTAACGTAGCAGGGAGCCAGAATACAGTCAGTTTGCACATCCGATCGTTAGCCGCTTTATACCCAGTACTTGCAGCGGGAGGCCACTACAGCGAATAAGAAGACGAGAAAGCGTCCCAGCGCCGCTATATACCTGGTAAGCCACTGTTTTGAACGGCTGTAAGAGGAAGAAGTACTTGCAGAATACCCTGTTTAAGGCCCTTACAAGCGGCGGATAACGATCGGATGTGCGAAGTGACTGTACAAGCCGTCCCATATTGCCTTCCTTGGTATATAGAATTCGGCTCCGAATGGTTGGCAGATACGATGGGAGATTAGCGGCGAGCCACTGGCCCTTTTATCTGTCCCCATCTCGCACTCCTCTCGCTTGTCATCATGCACGGCGCAACAACAGCCCGTTGCAACTTTAATTTGCAACCGCCGCGAGCAGCTTGAGACGTTGACATGTACATGCTATTGGGCCTGATGTCGCGAGAGCTGAAAATCAATCGGCCGAAAATGAACATTTCTGTCGGCATCAAGGCGCGCCGTCCATGCTATGACTTGCTGCTGGTATATAGCCAGCAGATGCTTTCCACCTAGAGCTACGTAAGTCGTTCATACGCTCTCGTTGACACCGAAAGTCTTACTTCAACGCCATTAAGCCCCAGCACTGACCGCCGGGACATCGGTCCATATCGAGACAGGAGACAACGACTCTTAAAGAAAAATACACAATGGCCCCTCAAAACCGCGCTGCGTACATCATCAAGCCTAAGAAGGGTCCCTTCCAGATCAGAGATGCACCGTACACACCACCCAAAGCCGGCCAGCTAGTCGTCAAGACCAAGGCCCTAGCCATCAACCCCGTCGATGCTCTGCTTCCGGAATTCGGCGGCGTGATCATGACATTCATCAAATACCCGTTCATCCTAGGCAACGACGTCGCAGGTGAAATCGTCGAAGTCGGTGAAGGCGTCGCACGTTTCAAGGCCGGCGACCGTGTGCTGGGCCACGCAGTTGGCGGCGATCCTGAGCGTAATACGCCTACCGAGTGAGCGTTTCAGGAGTATGTCGTCCTACTCGAAGACATGACCTGCCCTATTCTGGAAGAGATGGGCTATGAACGGGCGTGTGTTCTCCCGCTCGGTTGCTCAACAGCTGCTTGTGGACTGTTTCAAGACGATCAGCTGGGTCTTCGCCTTCCTCCCACCGAGCCTCGTAAGCCCACAGGCGAGACCCTTCTCATCTGGGGCAGTAGCGCAAGCGTAGGCTCCAACGCTATCCAACTCGCCGTCGCCGCAGGCTATGAAGTCGTCACTACTTGCTCTCCGCGCAACTTCGAGTACTGCAAGCAGCTTGGGGCGAGCCAGACATTCGACTACAACAGCAAGGCCGTCGTCCCGGACATCACTGCTGCGCTGAAAGGAAAGCAATGTGCAGGCGCAATGGCCATCGGCAACCGCTCCACAGAAACCTGCATGGCCATCCTCAATCACACACAGAGGGCAAGAAGTTTATCTCGCAAGTTACGCCGTCGACGCCGGACCCTATGCCGAAGAAACTCATGGCTGGCGCTATGGTGCGCGTCCTTGCGCACACGTTGACGAACGGTACTGCTCTCGCTATCAATGCCCGCCGGAGCGGTGTGAGCTATAAGATGGTCTTCGGTTCGTCTCTCATTCACAATGGAATCGGTAAAGCGATATATGCAAGGTTCTTACCGCGGGCTCTGGAAGAAGGCAAGTATGCGCCGAAACCGGATCCGGAGGTGTTTGGGAAGGGGCTGGAGACTTTGCAGGGTGCTTGTGATCATCTTGTTAATAGTAATGTTAGTGCGAAGAAGATTGTTGTTACGATAGACTGAGTGTGGGCGTCAAGGGATGGGTTGAGTCTATAGACGCACTTAATGACCCTGAGAGATGGAGACCGGCGACATAAATCGTCAGCGAGCTTCAAAGTCTATGGTCGTACAACATTACCTCGCTAGTGCACATGCCCAAACTGCGTCAAGAGCGGTAAGAGCATGCCTCCTACTACGACCAGCGTATCCAAGAGTACCGGTCCTTCCTGCCTTGGAGGCTGCGCTGCCTGCCCGTACACGCCATCCATAGACGGTACTCCCAGGTACCCATTGCCTTGCCCTTCGCTGTGGTCATGGCTGCCGTTTTCTTGCATAGTGTCCATAGCCACATACAGAAACGTTCCCGCACTAAACAGCAGCAGTACACCCGTCGCAAACTCGGTGCTTCCACTGTTACCCAACATCGACGAGCTGTAGCCGAGTAGATGCGCAGCAGACCAAGTGAGCAAAGCTCCAATCGGTGCAGCGAGTGAAAAGACGATAAGGTGGGCTTTTGCCATTCGCTTGCTCACACCTTGCTTGAGCAGCACGGATGTAAGTCCGAAGGCGGCGGGAGCTTTGTGAATCATCAAGGCAATGAAGATGATAAAGCTCAGACGGGTTGTGGTGACGGATGAGGCTCCGAGGGCGATACCGTCGGCTGCTGCGTGGATCACTAGGCCTACTGTCGTTGACGACGGCCGTGAGCTCTGAGCACCGGAGGCGAAGGTGTCCTGAATTGGTGTCTCCGCTGCTGCGTCGCTCGAAGTGCGATTGAAGCTGAATGAGTTGAGGCTTATTGAGAAGCGCTGCGGCTGGCTGCGCGTGGTGGCGTGGCGCGGAAGTGTGTCGATGAGGTACATGAGTATAAAGCCACTGATGAGCGATATGCCGACCCAGGCATGAGGGTCTCGGTGCGCTTCTGTGCCTTCTCCGGTGTGCTGGTCTTCGTCGTGAGAGGTAGATGGTTTCTCGCCAGTAACGCCGCCTTCGTCTATCGATGCGCTGTCTTTCACCCCCTCTTCTGCAATCCTGAAGCCATCATCTGGGCCAGTGACAAAGCCCACGTCCGGGTCTACTGGTGCGTCGGCTGCCGCTTCCGCTGCCGGTGTTGGTAATATCAGTAACCCTCTCCCAGCAACACTCCCTTCTTCCCATCTTCCCATCCTCGATACCGATCTCCTCGCATGACCGTGACTGCTCCCACTCGCATTATATAGCGTCTCTATCCCTTCGGGTATAATAACAATGAGCGCCGTCCCTACTAGTACACCGGTTCCGAGACATGTGATGAGGCGCAGGTTGCGTGAGGAAAGAGAGAGGGATAGAGGGACGACGCCGGCGAGATATGACCTACCCTCCTTTGTCAGATACTGGAACAAGCAGGAGAAGAGAATGGAAGAATCTCACGCCGTGGCTATAACGGCGCATAGCAGAATCAACACGAAGAGTCCGTCCCACATGTTGGGCTTATTGAGGGCCTGAGCCCAATGGGTAGTGATTCAGAGGGCGATTGCTTCGTGGGTGATCCTTTATCGTACACGCATTGTCGCTTGTCCAGTGCGATCGTGGGCGAAGCAGTTTTTTGAAAGGTCACAATGGCGTTTGTGGTGCTGCTGATTTCGAGATACTGGCGTGGTTGGTAGACCCAAACTCTTTGCGGGTGCACGGACACCACTTTAATAGACGCGAAGCGCGTCAAGCTCGATCTGCTGCTTCTTCACTTTACACCTTCAGTACAGCATCGCCATCACCGTTCCAGACATCGAACGCAACCGAGCGCATACCAGAGTACTCCAGCGATACCAGCGACTACACAAACCGAACAGCGATCGTCATGGACGAAGACGAGCTCACGGCGGAGATCCAGGCGCAAGTGGACGAGTGGTCGACAAACAGCAACGAATGCTTCAACATTGAGCTGGTACAAGGCAACAAGGCTATCGCGAGCTTCCAGCCAGAGTTCACATATCCCATCTTCGGCGAGGAAGAAGCTATCTTCGGATATCAAGACCTTTCCATCAAGCTCTCATTCGCAGCGCACAACCTTCAGCCACATCTTGAGATCAAGCATGGCAAGATCTTCAAAGCGCAAGGCGATGTCAAACCCACAGACATCAAAGAGGCGCTCGAAGAATTCCTGCCTGCGGAAGCCTTCAGCGAAGAGGGTAAGGTGCTTTCGGTCAATGATTCCGGGGTCGCTGGCTTCAAGCCACCTGGAGATAAGATACATGAGTACACAAGAGCAGGATCAAATTATGAGATATGGTGTTCGAGTCTAGCGGACGAGAAAGCGCGAACAATACTGGAGAATATGCAAGCACTGGTGCCCATGTTCATCGAAGGCGGGTCAATACTACAGCTCGAGCAAGATTGGTCCACAAATCGGTGGAAGCTGTTCCTACTCTACAAAGTCGACAGCAAACCGCAAGCGAACGCATCGCCCTACTCACTCGTCGGCTACGGCACCTCATACCGCGTCTTCACCCTCCCAGACCGAGTCAACCCTTCCTCAAACGAGCTAGCAGCAATCGTAGACGAGCCGCTAGAGTCCTTTCTCCCATCACCGGACCAGTCAGAGCTTCCAGACGCGAAGAACCGATCACCCCTCGACCTTCCCAGTCGTGAACGCCTCTCCCAATTCCTCATCCTCCCACCCTACCAGGGCGGCGGACACGGCCAGGAGCTGTACAATACCATGTACATGCACCTCACATCGCCTAGCAACGTCCGCGAGTTCACGATAGAAGACCCTAACGAAGCTTTCGACGACTTGCGAGACCTCTGCGATCTACGAGGTCTGCGTACACATGTCCCTGAGTTCGCGGCCTTGCGCATCAGGACGGACATTCCGCCAGAGAAGATGCTAGCGAAAGAGAACATACCCACGGAGCTTATCGTCGATGGTGAAGCTCGCTCGAACGTCCGGAGAAAGACGAAGATCGAAACTCGGCAGTTCGACAGGCTCGTGGAGATGCATACACTCTCCTTTATCCCACCCTCTCATCGCTCTCGCAATCGCCTAACCCGGAAGGAGAAGAGCAGTAACGCGGACGACAAGGCTTACTACTTCTGGCGTTTGTACGCGAAGCAGAGGCTGTACATCCACAATCGCGATCAGCTTATCCAGCTGGAGAAGGAGGAAAGGGTGGAGAAGCTTGAGGCGGCGTTGGATAGTGTTGTGGAGGGGTATGTTAAGATGCTTGAGAAGGTCGAGGCGAGAGAGAATGGGGAGGTGGAGGGCAGTTCCACGGTTGAGGGTGCGAAGGGACCTAAGCAGAGGAAGAGGAAGGTGGTGGATGAGGATGAAGAAGATGGTGATGAAGAGGTTGAGGTGTTGGGTAACGGCTTGAGTAACGGGCATAAGAAGCCTAGAGTGAGCGCCGAGTGAGGTGGGCGAGGCACTTTGGTGGAAGAGGATGTGTTTTTGCAGACCATCGAAAATTAGCGGGAAGTATTGCGTATTAGCATGGCGTTGGTGGTATGTCGATCGTTGCAGGTACAGCAGCAGCGGGAATTGGGAAGCGGGGATTGGAAAGTGATGATGTATTCAGGGTCGTCTCGCGGCTCGCCAGAAGACAGAGCTCAAAACATCATATACGAGCAAACTCCAAAGATAATCAGACATGCAGTAAGTGAGATCGCGTCTTCTCCTGTTTTCTAACATTGTGTTGTGCTACTGTACTCCATATCACCCAACCCATATCCGAACATGGCGAGCGAGAAGTCCCTACACGACCTCAATGGCAAGTGGTCAATGAACAAGAAATTATCCAGCGACGTCTCGCCTGTGCTGGAGATCCAGGGGTTCAATGCTCTCATCCGGAAAGCCGTCTCCTATGCTCCCGTGAACCTTTCCGTCACCCAAAAAGGCGACTCGGAGATCCATATCGACCAATCTACTACAGCAAACATCCCTGCGGTGAAAGAGGAATGGTACCCTCAAGATCACGAATGGCGTGAGAACAAAGATTCCTTTCTCGGCCGCGTCAAGTCGAGAAGCCGATGGGCTAAGGTCTCAGAGCTGGAGGGTGCCGAAGGGTTTTTGACGGATGGGTTACATGGCGTGGATGAGGTGATCGAGAGTGAGGTCGAGAGCTTGGAGAGCTCAGGATGGAAGGCGAAGCAAGTGTGGTTGTTCGAGAATGGGAGGTTTGTTAGGAGGGTTGTGACTACGGGCAAGGATGGGCAGAAGGCTGAGACGAGGTTGGTTTATGACTTTGAGGGGTGATCGCAGGTACGGTATGTTGTCGCAGCTCGATTGATGCTGCCAGAAGACCGCAATCAAAGGCAGTTGCTATTAGTCCGGGTTCGCTCATCTCATCGACGGCGGTGAGCGCTCTGAGTACTGCAGTCCCGTGAAGCTGCACAAGATAAGGCTCGACTCGTGGCGAGAAAACGGCCAAGATATGATGGCTGACCCAGTATTCGAGGATGTTCTTGGTGTATGGTGCTGGAGTCTTGGACCTACGGGACCTAGAACTGTACTCGCTATCTGAAACTGCGTCTGAAACTCGTGGCTGAGTGAGGCCGCCCGGCCTGCCGCCAACCAATTGTAAGCCTCGCTTCTTTCTTCTCTTGTTTGCTGCAAAAAGCTCTTCTGTGATGAGCTGAAACGGTTGCCTTCCTGCAGGCACAACGTGCCTTTGCTGCAAGCTTGCGTCATTAAGCGAACAGCTTCGAGGCTACAGACATACTCTGAAACACGAACGGTGCAAGAGTCATCACCCTCCATTTCTAGGCGGACACAATCGGAGTTGATATAGGTAGATGGGTGATATGCGCAGCATGGTGTATGCGTACGTCTTCCAGAACACCATTATGCAGCGGACGAAGAACAGCACCTTCGACGAACCTTGGGATCACAGACAGAGTCGATACAAGTATCCTCGAGATGTTGACCACGACCGTTGCAATGTACATGCATACGGCTCACACGACCTCGGGAGGTGGTAAGCCCAAGTTTGAGAGCCCATGCGTAAGGGCGGGCGCACCACTATGTTGCCTTTTATACTTTCTCTTGTTGCTTGAATCTCTTCTGCTGTCTTCGCAACAATGCAACATCATCTCATCCTACTCTCTGCCGTCCACCGTTGACTACTCTGGAGCAGTCTCCGTTCGCTTTCAGGATTTCGACCGAAACCGTCATCGAAGGACGATACGACTGCATGTCAACACCATTCAAAGGTCTCTGACAGCAACACTGTCAGCCTCCTATTGGCACTCAACGAAGTCGAGATGATCTCGCATCAGCAGCTCCGCGACACTGCTAGAGCATCCAGGCTTGACAAGGTCATCCCAAAGACAAAGATTCCGCATGTGCTCAACATGTTGGATCACAAAGAGGATGTGATAGAGATCCAAAGATTCTCAAGGGCAGAACTGCAATGGCGTCTTGACGCCTTGAGAAAGAATGTCCTCGAACTGCATGGAGTGCCAGCTGGAAAGCTCGACCAATGGTTTGCGACAGCTCAGGACGGTACGCGCGATCTCTACATGCGGTGGCTCGGCAGTTAGGTTAACCTGCATAGACTATCGGCAATCTGTTGCGTCCCTCTCGAGTCTACCCTCGTTGACTTCGTGGTCCGGATCGAGCGTTTCGCATGGCTCTCAGCGTTTGGGCCTCTCATCATTGCTCCAGCGATACTCGGACGAGCCCCAAAGTACCGCAAAGGGCTGGTGTCCGACTTGTGGGATAAGCTTCGGCAAACTCAGCGATCTCAAACGCCATATCAAAGGGCTGTGCGAAAGCTCTACGCAGTACAAGTGCAATGACTGCAACCTTATTATCGTGAATCGGACACAGGCCGATGAACACTGTCGGAACGCCAAAGCCCAGGATCCTCAGCACAAGCTGGGTTACAGCCCCTTCGCCGTCCCAGCTAAAACCGCATTCGGATGCCCTCACTGCGAAGCATGCCTCCGCACCTCCAGCGTGGACCAGTATTTTGAGCATGTTGCAAGCCATTTCCGCAAGGATAAAGCTCACAGTCCAGGCTCCCCCAACAGCCGTGTTCGAGCGTTCCTCCGCAGCGATACGCGCGTACGCATATCTGGGCGAGAGTACAGGCTCGCGGAGGTGGTCGCGCATCAGTGCATCGCAGCTGGCCTGGCTCCGAATGCATGGAAACACTTCAAGTGGGATGATCGAAATGCTCAATGGTGTTACGATCGCCTGGAACGCGGCCAGTACGATGAGTCCTTCCCGAGACCGGAGCTTGTTTACACGGACGCCGTAGACTTTGTACGCTGTCTCGTTGAGAGAGCTGAGAAGTCGAGATGCGAAGTCTTAGCCTCTCACAGCTTCAACCTCCCGGGGCAGCAGCAGGCAATGATTTCGCCACCGATGACCTTCGATGTTTTCCAGCCCATTCTCGACTTCCTCCAAAGAGACGACTGCACGCAACAGCATACCAGTGCCGCGAGCTCGGGAACCTTTGTCCAAGGGATGGATGTGACCGAAGAGTTCTATGGAATTGAGCTTGAGCAGGATCCAGATACTGAAGCCGAGGGACTGTTATTCAACATGATGCAGGCGTCAGGTGGTATCGCAAATGAGCGTCGCAAACACCGACTTTCCGACGGCAGTGGACGATCTGCAGAGGCTACCGCACGTCTACGTCAACTACCGATGCCAGCATACGTTGCCGGTCACTTGCAGGACGCCAACAAGCCGCTACCACCGCTCCCCTCAGCGAACAATGACTACCTACCGGGTACACTCAATGAATGTACTGGCACTGCATGGGATTACGATAACATCTTCGGTATGGCTCCGGAACGCTACGAGTAATGATCCTTCACGACGACAGTACCAATTGCTTCCCGGGGTCGAAGCAGTAACAGTACCTGGCGGCCACCGAGCAGTCCGTTCCAGGATCCATGCTCAACGCTACCTGCTGACAAGCGCAGTTTGTCGAGCCATACCTGCGCGCAGCCGTGCAGCCGACCCTGCGGAGCCTCCGGCCCATGCCATGTCATTTGACGGGACAGGGCTGACGAGCTGTGCGCATTGTGTTCCCTTCAGCGTTTTAAGCGGGGCATACGTTAAGGAGTGGAGGAACGAAATGAACGGTTATGGGTGCATGACGAATCTTAAAGTATACCGCACAGTGATGTAATGTTCTCGTTCGAAGCAGCGGGATGGTTGCAGCCGAAATTTTGTCTAGTTAGACGTACTTCACTACAATGCATTTGTTCCTAGCCTCGCCGAGTGAAGACAGTCGTGTAATGGAGAGCGTATGGACCGTCGCTTGCGGCTGCGGCATGACTTTGCCAGAACGTGAAGGTTGAGTCTCCGGCATCGTCCCGACCATCAGCATATCACGCCGGTGCAGTGGCAGGCGGTATGTCTGCCTATAGAGGCAGTCCACGGCATGGAAAAACCGCAACAGGGCAAGTATGTCGATTGTGGGCTGCGTAGGAGAGACAACAGTACCAGCATCTCCTGTTGCTCACATCACACTCTGACACCGATTGCTGCTACTGCTGCAGCCATCAGAGTTCGTGATAATACCAAAATTTGCATTGTGCACATGTGGGTACGCAATGCAGCTTCCGATCTTTTGGGCTCGGCCGAGTTGTGCCGCACTCAAGCACAACTCTTAGCCGCCTTGCTCTCCGAATTCTGATAGAGGACCATGGCCGCGACTGCCCTGCTGGCCTCAGCATGGGGAGTTCGAGGACGACGGACATGGTTTGCGGAGCTTGTTCGGACGCGAGCCGCCGCGCGATGCTGCGCCTCTAAAGCTGAAGCCTGCATCAGAAGGCTTCGTGTCGCTCGAGTCGATTGATGTCTGCGAGGCACCTGCACTAGTATCTGCCTCGTTTGAAGAACTCAACATCGTCCGGTCCATGCCGCTATCGGATGAGTCGGAGGGCAAACTCCTTATCGGCATGCCCTGCGGCGCCTTTCTCTTTCGATCCGTGTCTCTTGAGTGCGCTGGACGCTCTTTGGTCACTTTGGCTGGTACGTGCCCTAGCATGATCGCGCCAGCAGGGTACTTCGCGAAGATTTCGTGATCATGAGAAAGGGGTCCCTCTGAAGAATGAGAAGAGTCAGCGCTTGCTTGCGCTCGAAGGCGACAGTACTGACCTTCAGACGACTCGCTAGTCAGCTTCCGCACGACTGACGTGCATCTGCTTGATGTGCGGCCGCCACAACGACATGCCACAAAGCTGGAGTAGACTTCATTCCAATACAGGCCATCCGTGATCCGGAGGCAGTTCGTCGTGTGCTCCCGTTTCTCGACGACGTTCTGTAAGACGTACAGTGGCACAGCCATATAGTCGCCTCCGGTAGGCATCGTAAGTGATTGTTGGCAATGGTGTATCGCAAGACTATCATTGGACTTTGGCTTCATAAGCTCGCCGAAATTGGATGCGAATATGTTAATGGTACCGAGCTGCTTAGCCAGTGCGAACCAGTCGGTCGCGCCTTCCGTCAGCTTGAATGTCAGCGGTTCGATGGGACTGTTCCCACGAACGATGTCCTTGAAGTTAAAGCCTGTCAGTATGAGACTTCGCAGATCGAGGTCTATGCCCTTCCCAGGAGGTAGGCGACGCAGATCGGTCCCGTCGTGAATCTGCTCGAGGGTGTGCCAGTATTGTTCCACCAGCTCCTGGAAGCACCATCGAACCTCTGTAGTTTCAGGTTCGCTGCCGCTCGAAGGCCCTTTTGTCTCGAATTTGTCGATTCCCATGCAGAGCCGCCGATTACTGTTGTCCGTAAGCACGTCGTATGCGGCATCCGCTCCAAAGCTTTCAGCTGGGTACTTCAAGCGTCCAGCTACCCCATGAGGAGGGTTTCGGGTGTGTCTCGGTGACAGGTACGCACGAGACAAGTGCAGCAGAGCACTGGCGCCATCAACCAGCCAGTGCCGGCGATCTGCCGTGTCAGATAGCACCACAGTCCAGCGGGTAGCCCTATCAATCATCTGGGTGTACTTGCCCTCCGCTAGGTATTCAGGTGTGTCTTTCCGTCCACGAGCTACTTTGAGCCCGACGGTGACGAACTTGCCACCGGATATGGACAAGGCAGACTCTGCGTATACCCCACTTCCTGCCGGCACCGTCCCTCTACTCCAGTGTATCTGATCGTAATTGAGTGAAGATGTGCCTTGATGACGGTACCTTGTCAGCATCTCGTGCCCGTGCTGCGACGGTGGCGTTGCCGTTGAGAGCCGTTTCACCGCTGTACTCGCAAACTCACCAGTACTGAAGTCCGCATGTCTCGTCCACCCGACAAAGTGGCGCAAACCAACTGCGAATGCATCTGCAAAATCTCCCACGGTCGAGAGCCGGTAGCCCTCTGTATAGGTCACGCGCTCGCCGTCCTTGTCGACGACGAAGTGCCACAGGACCGAGGACCCCAGCCGTTGTAGCGGGGCTACCAATGAATTGAAACCTTTCAGCATCCATCGCCCATTGAAGCATATAGCCCTGCGGGCCTGACTCAACAAAGCGACCAGCCCAAGTGAAGTTTCAAGGCCTCTCTCTCCTTGGTCACGGTTGGGTATGGGGTAACCGGTGGCGATGACGGGATTGCTGAACATCGGGTGCCAGCACGATGCAGTCTTCGGCAGTGTCATAGTCGGTGTCTCTAACGAGGTGTGCACAACTATTGCTCCTTTTGTCCTGCTCGCTGCTACATGCGAAGAAGCATATGCCATTTGGGCGGGAGTCGAAGAAGCGCGACATGCGGAGCATAACCATGTCAGCACTTCAATGACCTACGCGAAAGTCAACATATGCGTCAACAACTCACACAACAGGCAACTCCAGATCAAAGCATGGGACTTTGTCACCAGCAGCGAGCACACTGGCCAATACTTCTCAGGATGCCACCACTGAGAGACATGTTTCCACCACCCAGATCTTCCATCCAGATGTGGCCCTGAGCGCTCATTGTGATCGGAAGGACAGTGAGAGAGAGCAATGCGTACCTCAAGCGCAGACACGGGGTCGTTCAGGCTGGATGCAGCGGTCGTCCCGTCCTTGATATTCACCCAGAAGTCTTCGCCGGCGATGGTACGACTTGCACAAAGACTCGATGACTCCATGGCATCTTGCAGGCACTGCAGGACATCCGGACCTAGCTTTGGCCATACACGTGTAATGTAGTCCTCGCAACTAGTGGCGTAAGCATCCTCGCATGTGCCAGAGAGACAAATCTATCATCGTAGCTTATCAGTATGAGCGCTCTGAAAGCCCTTTACATTTGGGTCGAGGATGGCTGTAGGGTATGTCACATACCACCGAACCCATACCGACATCCACAGGTGTGTGCTGGAATTGCGCCTCGAGAAACTTATGAGGATCCCACTCCAGCAGCAGCATGCGGCCAGCTGGCAGCGAGCTGAAAGTACGCCACTCACCGAGTGCTGCGATGATTGGCTCCCGGGTATGTGTGAGATTCGCCCTCATACCATGGCCAGAGCATAGGTGCGTGAGCTGTTCAAGAAGCCATTGATACTCCTTTCCCTCGAGGAGGAACTTGCGAGCGACAGGATAATCTATCGTCGGGTCGTCGACGTTCTCCATCTCCAGCGGTTCGCATCCTAAGAGACCTTGTCCTTCGACATCCTGCTCTGGGGGCTCGAGTACATCTGAAGGATTCAGGTTCCACATGCGGAACTTCTCTGCTGCTGTCATACCCGACTCATGCTTGCTACTGTCTCGTAAATTGTTTTGTTGTTCCTCCGCATCTAGGATCGAAGACAAATTGTTGACGATGCGCCTACCGAGCACTTGTGTCAGTATCTATTCGATAAGGTCCAGCAAGTAAAAGCATGGAGCTCTTCGGCGAGCATAGCAAAACGGCGACGAGTCGGAAAGCATCTTCTGCAGGCAACGTTGAGATGAGCTTTCTCGACAGCAGAAATGCGAAACAGAAACTCACCTTCGTCCATGGCGTACGAAGATCGCAGCACTGTTTTCCTCGCCAACATACGCCCTCATACCGACAAGAATACCAAAGTCTCGCAATAGATCCATCATTGCTGATCTGGCACTTTTCGTCTTCATAGGATGAGTGACGTTCGAGAGAGCCAAACGTTCAATCAGAGTTGACGCAAAGTCCTCCTCCAGTCGACGCTTGACTTCACTCGGCAATGGGGATTCGCGATTATCGGTCAATACACTGTCTGCATCACTGCTTGCTTCCTCGATCAAGCTTTCGGGCTTGACTTCGCCTCGAGCGGAAGTCGGCGGAGCGGTCGTTGGTAGTGTAGAAGCACGATTGGCAGTCAGAGCCGTGTTCCTATCACTCTCTGAATCCGGGAAAGAGCTCGTTGTGGAAATGGAGTCGTCTTGCTGCTGGCCCGGGAGGACTTGAGTGGGTTGAACGACACTTTCGCGGGGGACATCAGTCTCGATTTCACGCGAACTAGCCCGAGAACTCGTCCGAGGGTAATGGGGTGGCTGGTGTGTATCGGGGAAGAAAAGGTCCGACGGACTCTGAATGCTCGCTGGAGATACCGGCGGTGGGACAGCTGAAGCTAGAGGAAAGTGCTGGAGCTGCGGCGGCGCATAGCCAGGCCCTGTTATAGCCCGCCGCCGCCCCTGCTGCTGCAATTGAGGGGCGGCTTCTTGCATTCGCAGCGGCTTGGTACTGCGCTCTAAGTCATAGTCTGCCAGCGTTCGAGCATCGGCATTGTGAACCCTTCTGAGATGCTCGTGTAACTTGTCCTTCCGCTTGAAGGCATCCCTCAAATTGCGATTACAGCCCGGCTCGAAGCAGTCGTATTGGCCCGAGGTCGAATGGATCTGTGTCATGTGGCGGTCCAGCTCATACTGGCGAGGAAAGCGAAGACCTCCTCTGCAGATGGGGCAGGACAGGAGTGGGCGTCTTCTGCTTTCCCTACCTTCACCATTTGCCTGGTCCGGAAGCGAAGACGGTTGCTCTTCCTCGTTGTAATCGAACAATGCGTCTATTGGCTCCATTGCGCTTGTGGACTCCCCCCGGAAGTGCTGCTTTCTACTGCGCTCTTCGGGCGACTTAGGTGTTGTAGACGAGATGTGTAAATCGGCTAGCCTTTCGCCTTGGCGTTGGTATGCATCCATTGGGCTCAAGTAGTCATCGCGCGCGGAGCGTGGCAGTTCACGCGGATATGCATGATTGATAGGCTGGAGATCCGCGTCTGATGTTGCAAGCTGCAGCTGCGGCCGCTGAGACGTCTGCGGAAGGAGTAGCCTGGTCTCTGTGCTCGGCAGAGGCCTATTGAGCTCGGCAGCTGGCGCGGCTCTATAGCCGGAATCATTGGTATTGGGGAAGCCCAATGGTATGTTTAGGAGCTCTTGGACGTCATAATCTGCCAGGTCGGGCGGATTGGACAGGAGCGTGTCCTGAGGGTCGACAGCGCCGTTGGGCGGTGTATTTGCCCATGTCCCGGCCTACCCAAGCTGCTCTTGAAGCGCATATGGCGTTGGGTCCACGAACCCGGCGAAGCTCTTGCGTCTGTAGTCCATTGGGTCGTCTGTCGCTGTCGTCTGTCGCTGTCGTCTGTCGCTGTCGCTGCCGTGCGGAGTATGATAGGGTAGCTAGAGCGCTATTGCGGTGTAGCTGACCTTTTCAAATGAGGAAGTTTAGGAGCGAAAGGAGCGCTGACCTAGTATCAGCTCATACTCAATAAGGAGAATGATAATGGAGAGCAGTGCAATGCTGGACACGACTGGCAATGGAAAGGAAAGTAGAGGGAAGGGAGGACACGAGCTAGACCGCTTTTACATAGAGACACGAGGCTGAGCTCTACGGCTCTATCGCAGGGAAGGCTGTGCCGCCGAGCGTCTGGCCAGTGTGGTGCAGCTGAGATGCTGGATGCCGCGCGGTTGACAAAAGACGCTGCACTCTCGACGGCACGACAACTTCGCAACGGACTGTCGGCTGACTGGTTTGAAACATACATTCGAATCGCCGTATGCAATAGCACAATACGGTGTGTATTTTGACTGGTACTGTCGGAATTCTAATTTGATGTTCTGTTCGATTGCTTCGCGAACGTCCGGGACAGTGCGGCTTTATTTGTCAACTAAATGTTCTGACAACCTGTCCGACTGCGGCTAGCGCATGGCCTGGCTGCTGCAGCGGGCAAGCTGTAGCAGCGGTATAGGCCGGCAGTAGGCAGTCAAAGGAAGAAGTCAGTGAGGACAAAACGCCTTTGCTATCAACATACGTGCGACACAGGCAATCCTAGTCACTCGCATCCTGATATATCCCCAACTCCAATGAGCCTATTCATGTCATCGCCGCCCCATATCACGCCCTGAACACCATTCGCCGCCACGGAATCATCGCACCTGTAGTCTCTTGGCATCCACCAGCTCCTCGTATCCGCCCAGCATTTCATCACGAGTCCGCTTCCGCCCAGCCACCGCATACAGCTTCCACAGCAGATAGTCGCCATCGATGATGCCACTGCCGTCCGCTATAGAGGGTCCAGCAGCGTGTGTGGCTGTGGGGATGAACCCGCCGTCTATAGACTTCAGTCTCAGGCGCAGGAGGTGGTACCGCACGAGGTCTTGATCGGCTTTTGCCCAGCGTGCTGAAAGTCTTGAGGTCGTGGTATCGGCCCGCAGCAGCCCAGCATGCGTCGCCAGAGCTGCAAGGAAGTCTGATTCGGTGGCGCGAGTACCAGCGTGCTTGCCGGATTGGGAAACACTGGCAGCGAGTACGTCGGCTTGAGCTGTAGTCTCTATGCTGGGGATGAGGCGGCTCTCATCGTCTGATGGCTCACTCGTCTCGTCTTTCTGGCGTCGCCATACCACACCCCCATTGCGGAGCTCAATCGGCATGACAGTGTTCGGTAAGTCTTGTTCGAATCCGAAACTGTCCCACAGATGTTGACCCTCATCGATGAGCCAGATAGCAGTGTAGACATCTAGCTCAGTGCTTTCGACGATGTCGCCGTGCTTCGCACCCGTCACACGCTTTCGAGTCTCTGTGGCGCACTTCAGGTATTCGCCGAGCGCTTCTTGGCCGCCGTCGACACCGTCCAGATACTCAATCAGATCCCATAGCGCAATCAGGAACTTCAGCGGCCATTCCTTCGGCGGCAACGGCGCTGGGAGAGGGTTGAGCCCCTGATCTTCGGATGTGAACCTGTGGTCGCGTTTATTGCGCGGCAGAGGCTGGATCACCTTCGAGACTATGGACGTGACGCCGCCCGGGAAGCTCGCGTCGAGGAAGGACTCGAGGTGTTGGCGGAGCAGCTCGGTTTTGGTGCCTGCTATGGGTCAGTGTGTGCATGGGCAATGACCGTGGAAAGACATGAACGTACGAGAGGCTACAAACTTCTCGCCATCACCGTGGCCAACTACTTTCAAGCCGCCCATGATGCACTCCGTCAGCGGATCTTGGTTATGCGATGCGGGTGATTGTCTCCTGGTGGTCGCGTGCGAGTGTCCTGCGGACGATAGAGTGCAAGGAGAAACTGCTGGAAGCTAGCGAGCGCTTGGTATCAGGTGTTCACGTTCCATTCGTGAATGCAAGACGAGATTTTCGGCATTCGGCAATAATGACGGCGAACTTTGAGGTGAATGCTCAAAAATGCCAAGATTCTTTGTTGGACCGTGCGCCCAGCCACCAAGAACTGCGAACTACTTGAAGCCCCCCACTTCCTCTTCTTCCTCTTCCCTACACTGACCTTCTGGTCCCAATGAACAGGTCTCCAGCGCAGAGGGGCGGCCGCACTGAGTGTACCCAAACCGATGTGCCTGGAGACCCATCTCACGTTTCGACACTCATGATCTACGGCCAGTCCCTACTCTGGAGGTCGACCTCCGGAACGATCCCGACTTGGAGCAGCTGCGGCTTGGTGACCATCGACCATTTAAGCGACCGCTTCACGAAGTACCAGCGCTCTCGGCCTCACGAGGTAATGGTTGATGGTGACTCTGGGGGCCGACTCCTCCAGAAACCAAGTCCGCTGTTTCGGCCAGTACTGTAGGGCATCCATTCACAAGGCGGAGCCGTCCAATGCGCGCTCTCGGAAGTCGTATCAATATCAAGCTCTATGAGCTATGCACTGCCGAAGCACGTGGACGAGGGCCGTGTTGTCAGACTGGTGGCCAGGCTAGAGGCCTTCGAGGCTGCGCTGGGGGTAGTAACCGCACCATCGCGTGCGAACTGCTACCCCTGTAGGCATGGTGCGCGAGACGGGCGAGGCACGTAACCACCCCATCCACCCACAGGTCAACTAAACAACCACAAGGTCTCTGCTGGAGATGGGCCGCGCACGCTGTACCTGGGATTTTACTCCGGGCCGTGTTGACGGGTGCTCACGACCCCTTCGCTGAATCGGCAGCAGATGTGAGTCAGTCTTGAAAGAAGTACGAAGTTGGCGCAGCCTGTACGACCTCCGAAGGGGGCTCTTGGCACATTACAAGTTCTGCAGCGTAACCACACGAATGCAGGCGCAGTGCGCAGGAATGCTGACTTAGTCTCTACCAGTCCAACCACCGGGGGCCGCTGGCTTGCTGGGTGCGTTTGGATGGTCGTTCATTGTTTTACCTTTTCATCAGCTTTCGGGCTTCATGGCCTGGGCGCTGGAGAAGAAGAGAGCATCACGAGGCTCTGCCGACGACCTCTCGAATTATCGGAATCGGAAGCGTGGAGCTGAAGTCTCTGGGCACTGGAGAAGGAGCTAGCATCACGAGGCTCTGTCGACAATCTCTGGCGCTTCTCATTCGAACCGTGAAAGCGGAATCTCTAGGCCTAGAGATGGGCGACAAAGGGTTGCAGTCTGGGTGCGCATGCCCACAGGCGAAGGGGCGTGGGAGAGGGCTACGCTGAGACTGTTGTTCATTCCCTATCATACTTCTCCAAATGAGCAGACTGTACACCCTCCTGCCGCTACCTCATGAGCATACCACCTCTCACCACCACCATGGCCTCCAGCGCCACACAGACACCTGCTTCTCGGCACTCACCCCGCCTCTTCCTAGAGTGACCGACTCTTCCCGGAATTGTCGAAGCAAGTCCGCAAAGTTCACGTAAGGAGCTTGCACCTTATACTTCGCCCGCAGCCTGATATCGGCTCTGTCGCTCTCCTAAAACGTCGTCTGCGCCAGTCTCGAAGCGGCGTTCCTAGCATCCACTCGATCGGCATCATCGTCTTCCTCCGCAAGTTTAGCTAGGGAACTGGCACTGCTAGTACCGCGCTTCCTGCCCTTTACTGCACCTTCTGCTCCTTCTTCGCCTTCTTCGCCTTCTTCTGGTACCGTCTGGCCAGCGACAAAAGAGCCGGAAATACTGCGATTGAGACCGTCCGGTCTCCGAGGGACACCAGACCAGGCGTCACCCTTTGGTCCTTGCGAAGACGCCAAGCTAGAGCGTCGGGCTACCGGATGTGCTTCTCGGCCTAATCTACTAAGACCGCCGGAAGCATCGATGTTGCGAACATCTGGCCGTACTTGCTCGAGAGTCGCGAGGGTGCGGCGCTCGGCTTCGATCTCGCGGATCACATATTCGCGGATGCTTGCGCGCATGTCTGCGGCTGTGCGTGCGAACCATTTCCGTTTCTCGACCAGGAGGTTGGATGTTACCCGCTGTGTCTTCTGCTGTAGGTAGGACTCGTGGCTTCGCGCTTCGTCTAGGGCGGAGATGGCTTCGTCTACTTTGTCGCGCTTGACGCTTGATGAAGCTTTGAGGCGATCGGCTGCGGTGAGCTTTGAGCGGGTGGATTGTTGTGCTTGCGTGAGCTCGCGCAGAAGGATATGTCGATTCGTGAGAGTCTCTTTCACGATGAAGGCATCGCTGCTGTGATATGCTAGCGGGTCTGAGAGCGTGGTGGCTTCGGCTGTGCCTTGTGCGGCGTGGAAGTCGCCGGTAGATTGTATGACCTTGCCGAGCTTGCGGTACGCGTTCGCCAATCCGGGATGTGCTTCTTGTGGTGTCAAAGCCGCCACTTTCGTGCCCAAATCCGACTCTGCTACACCTAATGACCGTCTGTTCTTGACCACTCTGTCCATCTTCTGCTGCGCATCCATAGCACCCAAATAGAAACCCTTCGCAATCGGTCTGCTCTCAAGCAACTCCGGCGTATCATCCGGCGGAGGCGCAAACTGCTTCAACACTTTCCTCCTCACCCCCGTAGCCGGCTGCCGTTTCCTGACCACAGGCGAGTACCCAAAGTCCGACTCCACAAAAAACACCATCTCTTCATCCCGCATCAGAACATCATTACTACAAACCACATTCAGCCATCTCTGCATCGCCGTCTTCGTGCGCGCCTCATCCTCATCCGTCCCCATCCCGGCACTCGTCGTCGGCGGCGGTACGGCAGGCACGAGAGCCTCGGGATTCGACGCGGTAAGGTGGTTGGCGAGCTTGACGAATTCGGAGTGCGTGCGGCGGATATCGCGGAATTGGGTGGTTCTGAACTTGGGAAGGTTGGTCTAAGGCCCGCTGTGGTCAGCACTGGTTGTTCTTGACTTACACTCATGAGGCTGTACACGTGGCATACGTAGACATCGAATCGCAGTATGGGATCTTTCTTCCCTGTTCTTTCTAACCCTGTGATCTTCGCTTGGAGCTTGTATTGCGGCATATGTTGTTGTTGCCTAGCTTGTTGCTGCTGGTGGTGTTGTGGTTGAACATTGTGGTAGCGAGCTGAATGTGGTCGCCGGTTCTCTTCCGAGCTTCGTTGCTGGTCTGCGTAATGCTGCTGCTGATGCTGCTGGTATTGATATTGCTGTTGCTGCTCGGGCGACCAGCTTCCGGGTTGGTTTGGCTGATACGTATACTGCGGCCCACGCGCCCCCTCCGCGCCATTGGCTTCATGCTCTTCCTGTATCGCCGGTCCAGGTAGATCCTGCCTCGGTACAGCACCATCCCCAAAGCTCGTCCTGCTCGCCTCTGGGCTATTAGCCCAAGGACTCGAACCACTGCCAGCTGCGCCGCTGTAATCCATCGTTGGACTACTGCCTTCTCCCGATCTGTATGCACCCTCGTAAAACGCTCTTTCCGATTGCCGGCGCTGAAATCGAAGGTTGGCTGGGGCTCGAGCGACTGGTGCTTTGCTGTTAGTACTCGGTCCAGAATAATGGTCATGCGAGAAAGATTGGCTCATTGCGGACAGGCATGGTGTCAGTAGTCATGTCTGGTGAGGTGGGTTGTGCTTGGGCCTTGGCTATTCCGGAAGCCCGCCACGCGAGCGAATAGGCAAGGATCACCGGGGCAGCCTGGTACGGCGAGACAAACATGACATACCGTTTTCCTTTCTATCAATTGCACTCATCTCATCTCCTTCGAGGCATTGGGGCGTTGGCGTCAGGGAATGTCGGTGCAGTGTAGATGCCCACAAATCGCGCGAAGACTACTCGACAACAGACGACCATCTACTCTGGTCAGCAGAGCTTTCTCGACTTCACCTCGTAGCCACACGCAGCCCGGCAAGGATGCGGCAACAGCCGCTCTTACGAGGACACGCAACATTGGGATTATAGCGCATATCGATGCCGTACGTAGCCGGCCATATGGTGATGGAGATCGATAGACTCACACAAGGTAGGGCAAAACGACCACGACAGAGCGCATGCTCTACTACAGTGGCTACACTAGACGAATAGGAGGTAAAGGTTTCATCAATTCTTCTTTGCACCTTCAAAAGGACATTCTCCCGAGACCCGGCGACAAGGGAGCTTCTCGTCCTCCCTTTGATGCCAATGGACACTAGAGCTCTTGTATCGGCCATTAAGTATATTGCAGCTACATAATAAACTTTGGGAAAGGTCTAAGATATCTTGGCAAGCTCTTTACAAGATCTTGTTACCTTTAAGCCACTATATATTTCGCTCGAAGGTCGAGAACGAGTTGCGATTGTGGGAGCGCAAGCGGCAAGGTCCATTGTCGACGAGCCTCGTCCCTTCTTGTTCGGCGGCTTTGTGGTCAAGCAGCTCATACATGTTTTAACGTTCAGGTATTGAATGGACTTCTTTCTGACATGCAATAGATGTCGACGACGGCAGCACAGTAACCGACTTCCTCCCCGCCGAACGAGCACGCGGTATAACCATCCAATCAGCCGCTATTTCATTTTCCTGGCCACCCTTACCACCCGGCCAACAATCTCCACCTGCTACATCCGGTCCAGTGCCTCTCCCAAGGTCATCAACACCGCATAACATCAACCTCATAGATACTCCAGGCCATGCGGACTTCACCTTTGAGGTCCTGCGCTCCCTACGAGTACTAGACGGCGCAGTATGCATTCTCGACGGAGTAGCGGGAGTCGAAGCTCAGACGGAGAAAGTCTGGGCGCAGGCTTCTGCTTATCAGATCCCGAGGATCATCTTCGTCAATAAGCTTGATCGGGATGGTGCGGCTTTTGGGCGGACGGTGAAGGAAGTTGGGGCGAGATTGGGTGTATGGCCTGCTGTTTGTGGCATTCCTTGGTGGAGTGACGATGGGAAGTTGGTTGGGGTTGGGGATATTATTGGTTTGAGAGGGCTGAGGTATGCTGAGGGTGGGGACGGGAAGGAGATTGATGTCTTCCATTTGCAGTGGCTGGAAGGAGAAGATGCTGGCTTTGCGGTAGAGCTAAAGAAAGCAAGGACAGCGCTTGTGGAGCTGTTGTCTGAGCATGATGATGAGATGGTGGAGAAGTACCTCGAAGCTGACGAGGATCATCTGGCCATCTCTGCCGCTGATATCACGGCCAGCTTGCGAAGGTGCGTGCTGCAGAGCTCTCAAATGCTCGTCCCGGTCTTTGCAGGCGCCAGTTTCCGCAACGTCGGCGTGCAGCCTCTACTAGACGCAGTAGTGGATCTGCTACCCTCGCCGGACGAGCGATCCGATCCTGAAGTCAGCTTAGGCTCCGGAACCAAAGGCGGACTCGCAGCATTCTTGTCTGGCAAGCTTGTCGCAGCGGCCGCACCTGATCGATCCAAGACCGCCTCGAAAGCTGTCAGCAAAGACAAGGCTACCTTTGCTCTGCAGAACCTAGAAGCCTGCGCCCTAGCCTTCAAAGTCGTCGCAGATGCCAAGCGAGGCGTTCTAGTCTACGTGCGCGTCTACTCCGGCGCCATCAGCAGAAACGCGCCGCTATGGAATACCAATCTCCAGAACACTGAGCGAGCGCAGCGATTGCTGAAGATGTACGCCAACGACGCCGTGGACATCGACAGCATACCCGCTGGACAGATCGGCGTGATACCAGGCTTGAAGTTCGCTCGGACAGGCGATACACTCATCAGCTATACCGGCGCCAACCCGAAGAATGGCCCTCCGGCTCCGATCAATAGTCTGCAGCTGCGGCCGATTGACGTGCCGCCTCCGGTGTTCTTCGTGAGTGTTGAGCCAAATAGTCTTGCGGAGGAGAAGCACATCAGGGAGAGCCTTGATCTGCTGCTGCGAGAAGATCCGAGCTTGCAAGTCAGTATGGATGAGGAGAGCGGGCAGACGCACTTGGCTGGTATGGGTGAATTGCACCTGGAGATCGCGAGAGACCGGCTTGTCAATGATCTAAGGGCTAAGGCTAGGATCGGCAGTATTGAGATCGGGTATCGGGAGGCTGTCACAGCCAGTAGTGGCGAAGTGAACGAGGTCTTCGATCGCGAGGTCAGTGGTAGGAGCTCGAAGGCTGCTTGTACGGCCTCTGTGGAGCCATCAATGCAGGGTGATATGCAAGCGAAGAACGAGCATACGCACGTGTTCCAGCTGGCGGACAACAACCGGGTGGTTGTCTCAACGCCGACATTGCACTCGGACGGCTCGCCGATAGAGGAGGAGAGGCCTGGATTACCTGATCATCTTCCTATGCCGGCAGTGCTGCAAGCCTTCCAAAACGGCGCATCAGCAGCCTTCGCCAGAGGGCCTACGCACAGTTACCCGGTACACTCAGCGCAAGTCAACACCACATTCGATCCAGCCAAGCACCTCTTCGCGAACACGTCGTTGGCTGCTATCTCTTCTGCAGTGCGAATGTCCGTGCAGCAGGCGCTGAAAGCGAGTGCGAAGGCAAGCGAGACGGTCATGATGGAGCCGGTGATGCTTGTCACCATAGGCGTAGATGAAGACAGCTTAGGCTCGGTGGTCCACGACATTTCCAGTGCAAGAGGTGGCAGCGTCGTGTCGCTCGGGTCAGACGAGACATCACCCATCTCGCAGGATACCGCTATCGATGTCAACAGAATCTACGCCCCGCCAGATCCTTACGCTGGTGGTCATGCAGCTTCAGATGTGGGTGCTGGTGGTGGTAGCGACGCAAAGCAAATCGTCGCCCGTGTGCCGCTCAAAGAGATGGTCGGATATCTCAAGCATCTGCGGTCGCTGACAGGTGGACGAGGGACATTTACGATGGTCGTGGATCGCTTTGAGCGGATGAGTGGGCAGAGGCAGCGAGCTGTACTTAACGAGATGAGGGGAGATTATGGGTAAGAGTAAGACAACTCTTCTCTTCGTGACACGTGACATAGGATGTATGATATGGGTGTATGATACGTAGCATGTGTACAATAGTACTGAACGGACGCCCACATCCTCTGGTCTCTTTCCACCACGTGGGACGACCCATTGCAAGCGAAAGCGAGGCGGCTCGTTGTCTCATTGGCCTGTTACAGCTCAGCTTACTCTTTACCGGCGAACACCCGGCATCTGCTTATCAACAACCAGCTGAAAGGTCTATAAAAGCCTGCTATTCGCCATTGACCCGACGCAGAAGTGTACAGCCCACAGGGACTCTACTGCAACTATCTCGCCAGAGACAACTACTGCACACGATGGCGATGACATTACCGACGCCCGAGGCGCTCGATCAACTATCAGTCATGGATCCGGAAATCAAGGAGTTCTACCAGAAGATACCGCAGTCATGGAAGCCGTTCAGCGACGACCCTGTAGCAGTCGTTAGGCAGCTCCGTGACGCCTGGGACAATATGCCTTTGCCACCGCCTCAGCCAGGCGCCCAGGACACGCAATCGACGTACACAACACGAGACGGAACATCGCTGCGTCTGTGCGTCTACAAGTCCACTGCGATAGTTGACAAGCAGTTGCCGGTACTTGTGTGGTATCACGGCGGTGGCGGGTGCATTGGAAAGCCGGAGCAGACGGCTCCACTATGTCGAGAGATTGCGCTTGAGCACGGCTGCGTGGTAGTAGCTCCTCAGTACCGATTGGCACCTGAACACAAGTTTCCCACTGGAGTCCAGGATAGCTGGGATGCGCTGAAGCACATTGCAGTAGCCGATGCTGATGAGCTAGGCGTGGAGACATCAGCCGGCTTCGTCGTAGGGGGTGAGAGTGCGGGAGCAGTCATAGCTGCTTGCCTCGCTTTGCAGGCTCGCGATGAGCCGTTGAAGCCAGGACTTACAGGAGTTCTGTTGAGCGCCGGCTCATACTTCAACCCCAGCGACATCCCAGAGGAGTACAAGGAACACTACCGCTCACGCACAGATCCGGTCTGCCTTAACTCGCCCATGCTCAGCAAAGAGGTCAAGGCTGCGTTCGACAAATGTCTGCAAGGCGACTACAGCTCACCGTTCTTCAAGGCGGCGTTGTGGCCCGGTGGGCATACTGGGCTGCCGAAGACATACTTGCAGACCTGTGGGATGGACATCAACCGAGATGAGGGCATCTTATATGCTCATGTGCTGGAAAAGGCTGGAGTTGCGACGAAGCTGGATGTGTACCCAGGCTGTCCTCATTGCTTCTGGCATCTGTTTCCGGATACGGCGCAAGGCAAGAAGTGGAAGGGTGACACACATGCAGGCTTAAGATGGCTCTTCTCGCAGAGCTAATAGCAAGTTTCCATTATCCACCGGCCCATACCCTGGCCCAAGACTTCACTGTCCGCCGGGAGAGTCGCTGACGCCGCGCTTGAACGCAAGAGCTTAATTCCATCTTCTCGACAGCTAATAGCAATCTCTCACTGTCCACCAGCCCACACATTGGCTTGGGACGCCGCTGTTTGCCGAGAGAATGCGTAACACCGCTTTGGAACACAAGGATTCTGTGACATTCCAACCGCAGTCCGCACTAGATCTTGCCTTCACTGCGCAGACCTTGGTAGAGCGCCCAAGCCGCCAGCGTCTTCGCATCTCGTGCACCCTCCTTCCACAAATTCTCCAACTTGACGACCTTAAGCGTGATCTTCTCCCCTTCATCCCGCAGTCCCGTGAGCTTCCCTTGAAACTCCTTCAAGTCTGCCCTTGGTATGCGTTTCTGGTAGAGGAAGATGGGTATGAATTCATCGCATCCGCCCGGCGTACTGTATACTGCCTTCTGTAGCTCCTCGTCGCTCCCGTCGCTCTCCATCGCGAGCGCAGTCATGTCCAGTAGCTCTTCCGCCTTGACTGTTAGTCCCGTTTCCTCCTGTATCTCCTTGGAAGCACCTCCCGCAAAGGTACCGCTGTCGTCCAACATGCCTGCAGGGATCTCCACAAAGCTGAGAGAACCGGCTGCGATCCTTGGCTGCACCGTCAGTAGGACGTGTTTCTCCTTCTCGTCCCCTTCTGGTACGTCGTCTGGCTGGAGAATGAGTAGCATAGCGATGCTACCGCCCCTCATGAAGACTGCCCCAGGTAGGTATGCACCATCGTCGTTCGTGATCTGCGCTTGGAGCTTGATGAAGCCAAGGCGTTTCTTCTCGCCGGAGCCGAACCAGTCTACTGATTGGATGTTGATGGAGCGTAGCTGGTAGGGCGTTTTGTGGAACTCATGCTTTTCGTTCTTTTGGAGAGACAAGGAATGCTTCAGTGTGTTGATCCATGTCTTGAAGGCCGGAAAGGCGAGTAGCTGGTCTTCCGTTAAGTCGTCCGTCAGGTTGACCGCACACGGCGGATCGTAGTTGTCCAAAGTGAAGTTCGACATGGAAATACCGGGCTGGAGAGAAGTGAACCAGATGGCAATGGCAGACACTGTGTAGCTTCAAGTGTTGGGAGGGTGCTGAAGGCCGTTGTCAGCCGGTGTGAAATCTGTTATATCTTCCACGGGCAAGGAAGGCACGAAACGTAGTCCGTGAGGAACAGCCACGGAGCCATCCGTTGCAGACGGAGAAGTCAGGGGTCCGCTGGGGCTTCTTCGGGCCTGGTTTGTTGAGCTATATATATACTTACCAAATCTTAGGCCTTCATGAACGCAACAGTTACGCTCGAATGGTCTAGTGGTATGACGTGTCCTTCACACGGACAAGGTCCGGGGTTCGATACCCCGTTCGAGTACTTTTGCATGTCTTTTGGTCCAGGAGTGGTCGAGATATGGTCATTTGTACTTTTGGGGTAGAATTGACATGATATCCGGAATTTGGCAGCGTGGCTGTGGAAAGCTTGGCATTGGCGGCGGCGACAGCACATGCACGCAATCTGGGGAACATCTCCCTCTCCCCAACCTCGCAATTCTGCAGAAGACAATGTTTCCCCTTCCACAAAGACTTCCTGGGTTCTTTCGGCTATTGTCCCACTCGAGATAATGTTCAGCTACCCTCTACGACTGCCGTGGCCTTTCATATCTTTTCCTCCCTCCCATGTAAAGCGAAAGCTGCTGTGGGACCGAGGGAACAGGAAGACAAATATCCGCAAGAAGGGCTCGAGCCAGTTCCCTTCCCCTACTGGGCTCTCATGATACCCAGTCTTCCTGAGACGTGAGTCGTCTGCGGTGCGGTAGCTCATCGTGGCCCTGAGGTGGTGGACAGCACTCCCTTCGTCACGTATGTGTGCAACAGTCCGAACGGCACATCGTAGACGCTGCCAAAGCCAAAGGTTCCTGAGCTCCGTACTGATAAGGTGCCGTTGAACCTAAGCACGTGTGACTGCGCTTCACTTGGCCACAAGAGGGGATACGTTGTATTACCGCTTCACATGTGCATGCTCCTTAGTACCGGACCGACAGTAGACTTCCAGAGATCGAGTTGACAAAGAAGCCGCCGTAACTGTGACTGGTCTTACGGACTGCGCATGGAAAGCCCTCCCTCGACCCGTCTTCGACACAGCGGTCAACGACTTCGCCCATTATAGTTTGCAAGGGATGCAATCATAAGAGAAGCACATCGACATCTCGAAGTTGGAATCCGCGTGCGCCGACACTATCAAAGCATGGGTGTTTAATTGGCAGAAGAACGTGTATCAGAACCCGAAGATAACGCTGAGCAGGCACTCCGAGTTGTTGAATTCACATCCTTTGGACAAATTCTTTCGGTGGATCGGCGTCCGGCCGACGAGCGACATCACTTCACGCGCCGAAGCAGCTTCTCTCCACCGGTAAAAGAACTTCAACTTTGGCCACGCATCAAAAACAACAAGGCCACCGCCGTCACGAACCATGCCATCTCGTGACCAACCGCCGTCAGCAGCCCCGACACCAAACATGAGCTCGCCGCAGCTCGCTCCTGGCGAAGCGCCACGCCGAGATCCAGTACAAGCACCGTCTCCCGAACAACTCTTCCCTTTTCTGCAGGTTACGGAGATCATACCTATTCCTGAAGGCGTTGTGACCGCCGATCCACCTCAGGAGTACTTCAGCAGACTCAACGGGCTACAAGGGCCTCGCGATACTCTACAGGAGGAACCCAACAACCGACACAGAGTCAACGCCTCACAACAAGAACTCAACGCTCTACAGAGTACTGTTCAACAGCATACCGCTCAGCAGAATACCGCTCAACAGAGTTTCCCTCTACAGGAGTTCCCTCTACAGGGTACATCGCCATCGTCGACGTCAGGGCGTTACCAGTTTGCACCACCGTCGCCGCCTCTCCTCTTTACGTCAGCGACGGCATCGCATTCTCAGCAACAACACAACCAGACTGTGCAGCAAACCAACCATCAAGCGCAGCAAAGTAGTACAAGAGGCGGTGGTGGGAGATATGGCGGTGGAGATGTCAACGTTGCTCCGCCTGTTCAAACTTCCAGGGCACCATCTCAGGCGTCTAGGGGCGGTAGCAAAGGGCGGTAGCAAACGCAGTAGCAAAGGGCTTCGGTCGAAAGGTTTTTGAAGTTGTAAAAGCAGTATTTATGTATAAGTATGGGTCTTGCATTATCCCGGAATCTCCAGATCGTGATTATAGGCTCAAGAGACCTCCCTGCTCAGAACCCGGCCGTCACATAATCGAACTTTTGACGGAAACATGTGGGTTTCAGCTATCTGGCCTGATTTCAGGATCCTGGTTTGGCAATCTACGCATCTGCTGAAGATGGCGCATTCTCCGGAGGCATGATAGACGGGTGTAGGCTAGATTGACCTCCCAGTCTATCTCATCGGCCGTTATTCAGTGGAATACTGGATGTGTGCTGTTCAGCTATCAGGCCGGATTCCCAATTCTTGGTCCAGGATCTTACGCATCTGCTGAGAATTGGCGCATCCCCGGAAGGATAACAGGCGGATGTTGGCCAGATAGACCTCCCAGCCCAGATCAGAGGCCCATGATCTACGCAACATTTGACGAGGACACATGTCTTCCAGCAAGCGGTAGTAAATCAACGCTTTCGGGGATACCTCGAAGATAAGGCTCAGTCTAATCGTCTTGCTCTATGCACCACGACCCAGGAAACAGTGTCTGTCTTATAGTCGGAACAGTACTGCACTGTTGCTCTGGTACATGTGTATCCCGCGTTGCTGGTATCATCTGTGCTAAACCGCCTCCTACTACATGACTTCCTTCGGTTCCAGCGCCAGCCTCCTCCATCACCTCCACGTACGTAACAATGGACACCCTTGCGATGCCGTCAACCCCTCATGAGCCTCTTCTTCCGCTTCCTCCTGCTCCAACTGTCTCAGATACCAGGCCTCCTTTCCAGAATAAGAGCATGACGTTCAAATCAGGATAGTACCTTACCTGTGTACCGGTACTACGCAGCCAACGCCCAGCCGCGCGCACTGATTTTTGATCGTCTCGAAGAGGTGCCACGGGCTCGTGTGCAGAGTTGCACCCATCGGGCCAATGGACGACTTCTACTACTTCAATTTCGACTGCAGCGCAGGAAGAGGCTGCATGTCGGCTTGTAGATGCGTGATGAGGTCTTGATGGTTTGGAAGAGCCTGATTTGCCTACTACCGCATGATCTTCACGATGGTAAGCCCGTAGTGAGAATCTTGCAGCTTGATGCAGAAAGCTAGCAGCTCGCTTCTAGTACAGATTGTCGTGTTGAGGGCATGCAGAGCGGCTTTTGACTGACACCATCTCCTTCCTGGACAGCTGCATAGGCAATCAGTATGTTAAGATGAACCGTCAGCAGTTGGGAGAACCTGAAGGTCCGTTCATGTGTATGAGACTGTTGAGACAGGTCGTGTGTGACGGATCTAGCTTCAGCAAGACGCCGAACACTTGAAGGACTGACTGATGGGCACCCGAATGCAAGATAGAACTCAATGTACAATGCTATCTCTACATACCTATCCTGCTCAGCCTCCTGTCTCCACGACCTCCGCAAACCACTGCCGCAACGCACCCGCAAGTACACCGGGCAGCTCTTGCACATCCCGAACAATCAGATAGTACTTGAACGGGAACGTGTCCAGATACTTCACCATCTTAAGCTGCATCTCACCCGCCTGATCCTTCACAAACTCCGCAGTCTGCAAGTCGAGGATGCTTTGCTTCGGTCCACCAGCAGCCTCAGC
>JAKLLW010000256.1:0-43201 GCA_022814695.1 Neocatenulostroma microsporum
CCAATTTGCACTCCATCTGATCAGCTTATGGTACTGGCTTGCCGAACTGCGTCTGTAAAAGCTGCCTTCAGGGCGGGAGACCAAGCAGACGAGGAGCTTGCGGAGCTCATAGCCACCCTGGAAGCCGATCTCCTCAGCTGGTCTGAGACGAATTTGACAGGTAAGTCTTGCCCAACAAGCTCAGCATGCTCTGTTGCCCCTTGGGACCTTCCAGTGTGGCGAGTCTGAGTACCGATACCGAGATGCTGACACTTAAGGTTTAGCGGGTGCTCCGTGTTCATTCCGCGAGATCACTGACCTAGATTCGCCACACTCCTGGAACGGGACCCGCCAGGAGTACAGCAACCTCTACGCGCACAAGACTTGGAATCTGTGGCGAACTCTCCGCATCATTCTCAGTCGCACGCAAGAAGCTATCTGGAGGCGCTCCTGGCCCACTTTGGCTCGACCGCCACCGTCTCCGGCGCAGTACAGAACCACTCGGATACGAATGGCGGCGGATATATGCTTGGCCGCTGCTTATGCCTTCGGTAACAATAGCGACGCAGAGCCATCGAGAGGTTCGGTGTCCATTGGCTTCTTGCTAGTACTTCCACTTCGCCTTGCCGGGACATGCCTACTCGAGCAACTGGCGGAACCAACGACGAGCCCTGGAGGCAGTCGTGTGATCCTAGTAGATCAGCCTCTGCATCTGGACCCTTTCAATCAAACCTCGACTCAGCTGGCTTGGGTCATCGCGCGACTGGATTATATTGGGAAGAAGATTGGTATACACTGGGCGAGTGCTGCAAACAGATTCTTACGAGGTGAAATGAGAGTATACTATGATTTGGGGAGATCGTAAGAGTGCATGTACTGAAGTGTTGAGCGTGACATGATTCTGACTGTTTGGCAGGCAATTGGCGGATGATGCGGATCTCGAAGCGTCCCTTTTCAGCGAAGTATTGGATCTGAGCAGCATCATGGAACTCGGTGGGCTCGGAGAGTAAAGGTCCGCGTCGTTCTGTTTTCATTTCGCACTCGAGCAAACTTCCGCAGAGCCCGGCAGTATTGCAGAAGTCCTCTGCGAGGCTACGTCGCTATGAAGATTCCCGACCAAAGTCTCGTACGCTAGCAGACCTCCGTAACCCGCTGCGTTGCCTTAGCGCTCCTTCAAGACAATGTGTCACCACGGGAGAGTTGCTACGTTCCTCCACACGCTTCCCCGGCTGATCATCTCCGGTAGCACCCCAGCGCTCCTCTGCGGAGCTAATCCGTCACGGAGATGTACAAGCCCGTCCACGGCACTCGCATCTTGTCCTTTCCGCCCTGGAAGCTCCTCTTGGCTCGTCTGGCCTGCAGCTCGCCTAGTAAGCCGCGCACCGAACGACGGTCTCGAAGGCCAGGAATCATACTCTCCCAGTCCGACAGTTCGAATCTGCCTTCAGCCAACATTCGTCGGTGGAAACTACGCAGTACTGTGCGTACCCAACTTCGGACCAGCGCGTCACGGCTTACGTCAGCCTCAGATTGCCGGAATATGTCTCTCGGCCAACCGAAGGCCACGTGTACCTAAGAACGATGAGTGCAAGGGTTAGCGGGAGTCTCGATAAGCCCTAGGGGCTCCGAGTCGTCTTCGGCGGCCTCCAAGGGCTCTAGCCTCAGTATACGTACGGTACAACCAGGCAACTCAGCGTGCAGGCCGCTCACAAAGTACTTGCGCATCACGAATTGGCGGTGGGCGCAAAAGGATCTGTCTTGGGACATCACCAGCGAGTGGCATGTCTCGCATGCTTCCGGCCCCGTCTCCATAGTCTCAGTCGTCGGCGGAAGAGCCGGCCGGCCTTCAAAGTGCAGGAAGATCTCGACATACATCGTGGAGTTGCGGTAACGCTCGAGAATCTCTGCGTGTGGAACCCGGTACTGAGGCTTTGGAAGGACGCCGTAGGTCAAATGCACCTTGCGCATCAGGCTGAGATCGCCGATATGTCGCTTTACCCACGCCCTCAGACGCTTCTCCACCTTCCTATGAGAGCCGCCTGTCTTTTCGGCTAGGTACTCCAGTATGTCCGGCATGACGTGAAAGCTATTATTCGAGTAGAAGAAACCAGTGGCCTCATCTCGAATCCGGCGACAGCTTCGAAGCAGCGGAGGTAGCGCACAAGGGATGATTATCTCCTCATCGGCCACGAGAGAAAGCTCCCAAATCTGGTTTCGAAGCTCCGCTGGCAGGTTGATGAAGAGTGGCGATCGCGACTGGTCCAGGGCAGCTGTGTCGCCCTCCCTGCGCTTGCGGAACTTTCTCCGTAGTCGAGTGAGGAAGCTCGTCATCTCTGAGGTTGGAGGTTGGAGCTGGGAGCACACTTGGTCGAGATTGTGTAGGTCGAAGGACAAGACTGCTAGCGGCCGAAGATAAGCGAAAGCGGGAACTTTCCGAATCTTGTGAATGGAAGGCACGGGGTCAATAGCGCTCGCGCATCGACGTCACTCTTGAGCTACAATGACCGCAGACATGAAACGCCACCACCCACAACTGCATCACCGTCAAACAGTCTTCGCACGTTCACAGCAAATCCTCACCCAGACACCATTCAACATCGCAATCTTGCGGGGATGCAGCCGTCCACGAGCAAGTGGGCGGCCAAAGCAGGCCGCAGAGATCAGCACAAAGAGCCAAGTGGCCTTCTCCGACTACCAGCAGAGCTTCGCAACGACATCTACGAGTATGTATGCGACGACATCTTTACCGTGAAGATCCGGACAGATGGCAAGATCATCGACCCGCCACTTTCCAGGGTAAGCCGTCAGCTACGCACAGAGACCGTGCCTATGTTCCAGGCACGGTACCCATTCGTGTCCAAGGTCATCATCTGCCAGGTCCACAACTTCCACTTCGGTCCGCTATCCGCCACCCTGCAAATGCTCTCGGCAGATGGCCAGGTCGCAATCACAAATGAGAAGAAGCTCAGTATTCGTCTCACATTCAACGACTCAATCACAAACGAAGAACCAATCGAATCACTCTGCCAGTGGCTCCAAGACTGCACGTTCGGGAAGGTGCCGAATACGCACGGCGTCTACGAGTTTGACGGCACGCTCCCAAAGGACGCCTTTGCGACTGTGGACACACTGGTGCGTGCGGCGTCTGCCGGCGATGGAAAGCCGCAAGAGTGGGAGCGAATGAAGTATCGGCTCCATTGTGCCTTGATCGAGGAGCGCAACGAAATGCTGTGGCCGCGAGTATCGATTCCGGTTACAACCGATGCTATCGAGCCTGATGGGAAAACTGGGTGGCCGATAGCGAGCGGACGCCGCTCTGCATCTGTCTAGCCACCAGACAGTATGGAGGGGGATCAAAGAGAGTGGAAGTGGATTAAGCATCGCTTTCATTGCGCTTTGATTGAGGCCGTCAAGCAATAATTCTACAGCTGGAGTGGCTCGCCAGAATGCGGAAGACATGGGAGAAAGCGTTCAGTAGTGCGACTGCACTGGATCAATGTGCGCTGGGCGCGGAAAGCGAGCATAGGCAACCAGTATAACAGAGTATATTATGTACGTCATGTAAGTTGTTCACTCATTCATTCATTTGCTCAAAGCCAGTCCATCATGTGACGGGTCTTATACCATCAATGGCGCTATGCACCTTGAGCATCTCATTCACGGCGCTCGACGGTGCGCTAGAGCTCACACAGTCACCTACGTACTCAACCCCAAAGAACACATTCACCGACCCACTTATTGTCCTTATTCTCCTTTGAAAGCACTCAGAAGTACTAGAACACACTCATCGCCAGAGACACCACTCCACACCGATCACATTATGGGCCAAGCGAGGGGAGAGCGGCGACTCAAAGCAGTCGAGCACAAAGCTGCACAGACAGCTTCCAGCGCAGACGGCGGGTCCATCGATGCTCACCGTAGCCCACTACTTCGGTTACCAGCTGAGCTGCGCAACAAGATCTACGAATACACACTTCTCAGCATCCACAAGGTCGTGGTCTGGAAAGGCACGGTCGCAGCCTCACACGCTCTCGCTCGGACCTGCCGCCAATTGAGCTCTGAGGTTCACCCGATGTTTATGGAGCGCTATCCGTTCGTCACCAACGAGATCGAGTGCGTGGTCCACAACTTCAACTTCCGCGGCCCGTATTGCTACCTCGAGGACCTTTCGCCGGAAGCTCATCCGTACATCAGCTCCAGGCAGAGCATCAGCATCCGCTTCACTTTCGACAACAATCGAGCTTTCCAGCGCGACCCACTAATGTTTGCATACTTCTTACGCAATTGCAAATACCCTCACTCAGCCACCTCGCACGAAACAAAGTTAAGGCTTGACATCAAAAAGACCAGGTTTGTGGGCAGGCTGCCAGATCGAAAGGGGCTGATTGCTCTCAGAGAATCGCTCATGGCGAGGTATCCCTTGCCAAGCAAGCCCTAGCGTGTCCTGCTGCTTCGCTACAATCAGGCGGCCAAGGAGCAAAAGAAGCTGCGTGAATCGACGAAGAAAGCCGCGGAGGAGATGAGGCGAAAGATGGTACACGGCTGGCAGCCAATGACTGCGGAGGAGGAGCGAAGGCTGGTAGCACGGGCACATCGGCGTCGGGCGCCGCAGCCCAACGAGGAAGTGAGGCTGGCGGAAGTGGCGAGGCGAGAGGAGAGACTTCAGCTCATGGCTCGCGTACGGGAAATGATGGGAGGAAGGATTGACTACTTTGACTACCTTGAGCTGATTTACTCAGACGACTTTGACCAGGGATTGCTGGACGGCCTCTAATGACGAGGCTCCTACAACAAGAGCCGCCATGGGCCAGGCCATGGAAGGGATCGACCGTCGAAGGATGTAGAGATTTGGGTGGCGAGCTGGTTCGTATCTTGGTCATGATGTAGTAGCGTAGGTGTTACGGTGCTGTCCTACGGTATTGCTTACTATACTCCGTTCAGTGGCTTCAACCTCCCTTCGCCAGCCACCGTTTCAACGTTCCGTCTTGCAGAGCAAGCACATGGCAGGCAGCGCCACAGTAGTACATGCCTTCGATACCGAGGCAACAACCGCTGCGCCCGCCCAACTCACAAGGTACAGGCATTGGCTCGTACAGGTAGCTCGTCGATCTCCACATTAGGCGTTCAAAAGCTTCTCTCCGGCACCCCCATATCGCTCCCCTCCAATAGGCAAACTACCCAACAGCTCCTGAATCTCCGCCATCTCCTCATCACTCAAATCCGCCGGCTTCGTATTCTGCATCACTCTCTCCAACTTCGTAGAACCCGGTATTGGAATAGCGCCCTGGCTACACACCCAGCCTATAGCTACCTGTGGCGTCGTGACACCCTTCCGCTTGGCAATTTTCTCCACCGCCTCCACGAGCTTGAAGTTTTGCTCGAAGACTTCAGGCTTGAATCTCGGAAGATGTCGACGGTAGTCTGTTGGCGAAAGGTCGTCCAGCTTACGGAACTCGCCTGTGAGCCAGCCGCGGGAGATGGGGCTGTAGGCTATGACTGGGATGTTGACTATCGAATGACAAGCCTGTCAGCGAAAGGACGTCCATAATATACGAGAAGGTATAGCACCTACGCTCCCGACAAGTCTCAACAATCCCATTCCGCAACGGATCCGGTGTAAACAAACTCATCTCTACCTCCACAGCCGCCACCGGATGCATAGCATTCGCCTTCCGAATCGTACTAGCACCCACCTCGCTCAACCCAATGCCCCCAATCTTCCCTTCCTTCACCAGCTCCGCGAGAGCCTGGACGGAAGTCTCGATCGGCACGTTGGGGTCGACACGCGCCATCTCGAAGACGTCGATTTTCTTCGTACCGGCTAGGACTCTGACGGCTTCTTCGACGGACGCGCGAATAGCGTCACGGCTACCAACCGGGCCTGTCTTCAGCCCGAAAGCACCTTTGATGCTGAGGACTACTTTGGAGGCGTCTTCTGGGTGATGCTCGAAGTAGTACTTGAGGAGGTGGAGAGAGTTGGCTGTTGGGGTGCCGTAGTGGATGCCCTGTACCAGTGTCAGATGTCACATTGTCACTTTGGCCAAGACTCACTCCGTTCCAAAAGCTAGCGCCTTGCTCCAGCGATGTCTTCATGATCTTTGCCGCGACTGGGTAGTCGACTGGTGCCCATGGCATTGTCATGCCTGTCGTGTGTGTCAGCCTTATGTTCGCCACTCATCGTTCACTTCTGGTCACTCACCCATGAGACCATAGCCTACAGCACCGACCGGTGTGCCATTGATGCTCTTTATCGCTGCCCTGCCAGATGCCATAATTTTTCTGTTGTCAAGTAAGGTGAGGCAGAGTGAGAGGTAGCGAGATAATCTTGGAAGAAGGGGAGGAGAGACTTGGGGATGACTTGGGGATGATCGCTTGCTACTTATACCTGCTGGCTCGCATCGCTCTGCTGCTCTGCCTCATCTCGCATGATGCAAGATATCTATTGTCTGGCGATCGTCTGTGCTACGGGCTTGTTGTGATGCATGCAGGTGAGGCACCTTAACTCCTCCCAAAATCCTCTTTCCTATTTCGGACTTGCCGCTGAGGCTGAAGCTTAACACCGTGACACTACTCAGCCGTTCAATGCAGCAAGGGAAGCTTAACTGCCCACAGTTTAACGTGGGTATCGCGCATACATATTTAGCGAGAAAACAAATGGGAGAGTCGAGACCACGAGGAAGAGGCTCCTGTATCTACGACTGCAGTGTAAAAGCAAAGTACGAATACCATGCAAAGCGTATTGGGTCCTTTACGGTCCCCGGGCGTAGAGACACGTATGCTTTACACTACTACTCCAGCATCATGTCCAGTAGCAAATGCATGCACTCGCTATGTCTATACTGTATCTACCATCCACCCACCCATTGCACCCGCTTCAGCGGCCCGGTAAACCGTAAGCCTGACGCCGACTCCATAGTACGCCTCGCGAGCTATGCATGCATGGCTTTCCAAACGCAGAAGTACTCGTACAACATACCCTCTTCCATCACTCGTTGTAGTGGTACACCTAACACAAACTGTCAGCGAGATGTCTCGTCTCAGAAACAGGAAGCTGTAGCAGACTCACGAAATAGTTAGGCAGCCCGGTAGCATGCCACCCCAACCTCTGCGCCATCTTCGCAAACCCTTCTGTCTCTATCAGATGATAGAAAGGGAAAGGCGGGAACATGGCGCCATCGCGGTGGACGTCTGCTTTTACTAGAAGTGCGGTACCACCGACGCCGTCTAGAGGGACTTCGCGAGAGGAGTCGCCGTTGTGATCTGTTAAAGATGCGTTAGCATGCAAGCGTAAGTCGGGCTTGGTGCATGAGGGAGTGCGCACCAGCCATATAAGCCATCAAACTCCTATACGTAGCCATCTCCGCATACCCCTCCAACAAAATCTCATCCGGGCCCATCTTGTCTCCCAGCCCTCTTGCGGTGGGTGAGTCTTGCCAGCTATTGAAGTCGTAGGGCCGGACATCCATTGACTCCTTGTCCTTGTTGTAGTACCGCTGGAAGCAGTTGGGCACTATGATCGGCTTGTCATGGCTCGCCAAGTCTTGTATCAGGCTTGCGGGAGTTTCAACGACATCGCTATCCAGCCACAACACCCAGCTCGTTGTCGGGCCTAGGGTGGTGAAGAGCAGGCTATTCCTCGCTCTGCTCATGGCTGCTCTCCGTTCTTTCTGCGCGGAAAGCGCATGTCTGTCCTTCTCGTCTTGTAATACAGTTGGCTCTGAGTCTTGGCGCTCAATGGTGATGGATGCGAATCTATTCTTGTTCGTTGGCGCCTGTGTCTTCTGTATCCGCTCTTGCAGCTGCTGTGTCGCCAGATTGCCCTCTTTCCCTTTCGGTATGATGAAGCCCAAGCTTATGAGCTCATGCGGATAGGACAGCTTGCACAGATTCTCCCAGTACTCGTCGTAGAATCTCGCCAAAGGTGTGAGGATCAATATGCTCTCCCTGTTCCCAACTGGATCGCTCGTAGTCGTGACATTGTTCATGTGATAGTGCACCACCGGCGGTGGAGGCGGCACCTCCCCTTCTAGCAGTTTGCTCGGTTTTCGAAAAGGTAGTGAGGGTGGTGAGAGCTCGTTCGAGGCCGCATCTTTGCTCTTCAGCAATTGCCTCGGCGCGGCATAGTTGGGTAATGAAGGTATCGAGACGGCAGAGGTGTCGCCGAAGAAGAAGTAGAGGAAGAAGATGCACAAGCCGCCGGCGAGGATGTATGTGATGGTGTTGTTGCGCCGCAGCGAGCGGGTTACGGCCATGGTCGCGGGTGGTGGGAGTATAAGCTTCTGCTGTCCCATTGCACGTTAGCCGCTGTACGGACCGCACAATCGAGTATGAAGCTTCCACACGACGTTCGAGCGTTCGAGCATGTGGTGCGTGGACGAACCTCTCGCGATTACGACACCCGCACCAGCTGATGAGACATGTGAAGATGCCCTCTCCCTCTTCTATCCGACAGCCAACCTCAGCGCATACATCCACAAGCCAACTCCAATGTCTTAAGCAGCACCGTGATCCGTACTGAGCACCTATACCAACGCAATTGCTTCAATGGATGTCGTGTCTTTTCCTGTTGCCCTGTACTGTGCGTGCTGCTTCGAACCTCTGACACGGACCCCTTGTGTTTCGGACTCGTCGATCTCAGAGTCAAGTTTCAGCCACAAAGCTTGACTTTTCCCACTAGCCCGAATCGCACATGGCGTCGGCTACGGTGGTGGAACGTCCCGTTGAGATCTTGGCTGCGTCTCCAATCACCCCAATCATGTCCTCCTCTACGCAGACCTTGGAAGTGCGGCTGAGCTGCATCAAAGAGCTGCGGCCCAGTCGCACAGCCGTGGCAATATGGGCAGAAGAAATCATGTACTTGGCCATGGCCGCCTGGCCGTTTCCTGCGACTCGCTGTTCACCACAGCGAGACGAGACGACTGTTGTGTTTGTACCGTGGCACCTTCATGATGCTGCTCTTTTCTGTCGTTACAGTATGGCTTCCTGCGCTTTTGGATCAGGTTACCGCGACCAGTCCTGGGACTTACACGAACAGTACAACTACGAGTAGTCGGCCGTCAACATCTCTGACGGTCTCGAGCACAACGACCTCCGCCACAGCGTCTACGGACCCCAGCTCCATCGCGTCTGATGAGTTGTCCGGTCTTGGAGCGTTCATACTGCAAGGCCTCGGTCAAGGGGCCACCACAACGGCCTCGGCACTGTCAAGCATACCATACAGCCCGAAGTCCTTCAGCTACCAACCCGACAGCACAATCGCCGCCACTGGGACAGCCGTATTCATTACCGAGACCATCTCGCTAGTTCGGGCGACACCAAGCTCCTCGTTGGCAGGCACCGCGGTAGGTAGCGCAGGCATCATATCGATCTCCAGCAATGGCACATCCGGCTGGGCATCAGAGTCTGCCGTCTTGTGCAACATCGCTTCCCAAGCCTACACATCCTCATACCGGTACGACGCCACCTTCAACGGCACGGAAACGGTGTGGTACGAGGCAGAATCCACCAGCATTGACTACCCGACCAACGCGACCTTCAAGCTCTGCGACAATTACCCGCGAGCTCACGGCTCTCCCGTGACCCACTTCCAGCAAGTCAATAGCTCATACACTATCCACGGTGGTATTACTACCTCGTGGTCTACGGACCGTCCCTCTCCGCCAGCGTGCAAGATTGACAGCGCAGGATGCTCCATGCTGTGGTCTTCCTACAACAACGGCCCTGCTACAGCTGACGAACCAGTGTGTCCCTCGCCCACAAACCTAGCGCCGAGCCCGACTACAAAATGCACAGTCGAAGCCAGCGACTGGGAGTGGCCAGACCACCCCGTCTGTACCTTCACCGCTGGTCCTGTGCGCTTGGTCTACTTCCCCGTGACTGTCCAAGGCAGCGTTTTATGCGGGAACAACTACACCACCATCCACCCAAATGCGACCGAGGCGTCCCCCGAGACAGTCGAGGCTCTCGGTACCACCTTCACGAGCGGAACAGCCTACATCTCCTTCGAAAGCCTAGTCGCCAAAGACAGATGCGAAATCGACACAGGCACCACCATGCGTAACTTCTTCCTCCCCCTCAAATCTTCCGAGATCAGCACTCAGTGTGGCGAATACAACCTCAAAGACCTCGGCCCCAACCCGACAGCCATCAATTGGGCTAATCTTAACTCCCCTATTCCCTTGTCAGCCTATACCTGCCAACAAAAATGCGACTACGGTTTTTACCACGACGCTACGGAGTTGTGTCCTACGATCTGGGACGACTATGCACCAGCCTTGGCGTATCCTACGGCTGTGACGGATTTACAACCTGAATGGAAGTCCTGTTGGTTTGAAGCTCAGATGCTTTATGGGGATATTTTGTTTGATCCGCCGGTTGCGCTGCAGCCGCGCTCGGCGGAGGCTAGTGCTACGACGGCAGCTCCCAGTCTGGCATCGACGCCTGCGAGCCCTGCCTCCACGATTACTAGGACTCCTGAGCAGACCGGTAGTAATGCTGAGCCGACTTCGCAAGCTTCCACGGAGACAAGTGCACCGGGATTACTTGCTAGTAGTGTAGAGTCTGCCAACGATCCTGGGACTGCTCAAGCGTCGTCAAGTCCACCGGCACCGATTGCTAGCAGTGCAGGTTCCGAGTCTACAGACGACCCGGCGACCGATCCAACGTCGACGGAAGCGCCGGCACCTGCTCCTAGTAGTGCGGACTCTCTCAACGCTCCCACTATCAATCAAGCCTCAACCAACGCACCGGCGTCCAACCCAGCTGTCTTGTCGCAGCCAACGACAACAATCAACGCGGTCTCTGTGCTGGAGTCGGCAGCAGGGGCGTCGACAGATGCACCAGCACCTTCTGCCAGCAGCGCGGACCCTGCTAGTGATCCCACGAGCGACGCCCCTTCGTCAGATGCACAAGCTTCCGGCCCTGAGACGAACAATCTTCCGGCGAATGACCCAGCCACCTCAGTGCAACCGACGACAACAACCAATGCGCTTTCTGTGCTAGAGTCAGCTGCAGGAGCTGCATTTGCGGATCCGCAGATATCCGATGATCCCGCGTCGAGCCAGCCATCATTCGATGCACCCATTACGATTCCGTCGACATTTGTACCTGCCATCACCGTGGGAGGCCAGACAATTACCGCCGATTCAGCCTCGCAGTACATCGTAGGCACACAAACTCTGTCCGCCGGAGGCTCAGCTATAGTCGCAGCAGGCACGACATACTCTCTAGTCCCTGACAATGAGACTGGTCAATCGGCCGCAGCGACTACGGCAGCGGTAGTCAACGGCCAGACATTCTCAGCTCAACGAACGAGCGGCAACGTGGTGCTGAATGGCGTCACGTTGGCTCCTGACAGCGATCAACAGACAACAGTGGATGGCCAGCGTGTTTCCGTCGGTTCTGATTACGTCGTGATCGGAAGCAGCACTGTTCTGCTGCCGGAAGGAAATGGCCACGGAGCGGGCATCCAGGTGGTCGCAGATGGGAGTACGACCGTCCAACGTTTGACAGATCTACCAGACGTGATTGCTTCAGCCGGGACCGGAGCATACGCTGTGCAAAGCCAGACTTTCTCGGCGGACGGTGCTCCGATCACGCTATCTGGGTCGACTTACTCTGCATTAGCACCTGGTTCAGGCGTTCAAGTGGCCGCCAACGGCGTCACTCGCACATTGACAGATATATCGGCTGCCCCGACTAGCAGCATTGTCTTGGGTGGTGAGACGTACACGGCGAGCGGTGCGGCATTGACGATGGACGGGACGGTGTACACAGTTCTACCTTCAGGCGGAGGAGCGGTCGTGGTTCATTCGGCGGTTTCTAGTGAGATTTCTGGCGTTGTGATCGATGGCTCTTCTGGTACACTTACTGCGGTGCAAGATCCGAGGTCTAGTGGTGTGCAAGTTGTAGATGGCTCGATCACACTCACAGCCGGCGGCTCTGCGCAGACGATCGATGGCGTCCAGCTCAGTGCGACGAAAGGCGGCCTTTTCCAAGACGGGAGCTTCGTTCACGCGACAGCGATCCCGACGATGATATCGGCCTCGGCAGATGGCAGCATTCCAGATGCTAACACCGTGCTCGGAGCCACTATCACTGCGTCTTCTGCTACTCTCACCGCCGTCCAAGACCCAACGGACAGTGGTTTGCAGGTCGTAGATGGTTCGATTACGCTCACAGCTGGAGGCTCTGCCACGACTATGGACGGCGTCACACTCAGCGCAACGGAAGGTGGCCTTGTCCAGGACGGGAACTTTATCCCAGCGACAGCGATCTCGACAATACCGCCTGTTGATGCAGCGCCATCTGCCTCTGGAGTCGTCTTGACCGAAGGCTCAGAACCAGAAACAGCTACTGAGATCCAGCCTGGTGTCTTCCAAATTGGCACGGTCATCCTCAGCGCAGGCGGGCAGGCGACGACTATCTCCGGCCACATCGTGTCCGCCGCGAGTTCTGGGCTAGTCGTCGATGGCTAGACGGCAAGTGCCTCCAATTTGGCGGGCGGTAGCAATACAGATCTCACCACGGTCCTAGGCGCAGATGTAACGGCCTCTTCTGCTACTCTCACCGCGGTACTAGATCCAAAGGACTCCAGCATCGAGGTCGTCGATGGCTCGATCACTCTGACGGCAGGAGGCTCTGCCAAGACGGTTAGCGGTGTCATTCTTAGTGCTACGAAAGGGGGTCTCATTGAAGATGGCACCTTCGTGCCGTTGACGCATATGACGGTCCCGACCGGCGTATCATCAGCTATCAAAGTCTCTTCTCTGGCAACAACAAATCCCGCGGATCCCACACCTAGCACGCCAACGAAGGCTGCAACGACGACCTCGGGTGCTCAGAGATGCCTGATGTCCTATACACTGATGTCTCTTTTGGCCTTGTCAGCATACGCGGTCTCGTTTGGATGAACGGACCGGAGCAGTTCGGTCAAGAGACGTTGCGCCTCGATACGAGATATGGGATTGAGAGCACGAGGGTCGGGGATAATGGATGTTGCCGCTTCTTGCTCTCACAGGTTCCACATTATGTTCGACCTGCCAGGACCTCTATACGACTGCTTGGAAATCGCACACCCGTCCGGAGAGCTCTTAAGGTCTCACGAGAGCCTCCTATCGCTTTTGTGCGTCAATAAGGCAGCGGCCGGCCGATATAGCAGCTCCAACGCCTTCTGTATCGTTTGGGAGAATTGCAGGGCGCCAACGTGAATCGTCACCGCCACGTGAACTTGGCTTGGCTTGGCCGACGTGGAATGGCGCATGCTTCACTCAATCGATCGACGGCCTTGTGTCAGGCAGTCGCGGCCAGAGCACGATTACTCGAGGCGCTCGTGCGCGGATCCTACACCAAAAGTAGCAAACCGCGGACATCATCCGTTCGGCAAAGGCCAATCTAGGACTGCAACATACAGGTACAGGTTGTAGAGGCCGGAGTGCATCCATGTGGCTTACCATCGCTAGTAAGGTAGGCCATACTATGCAGTGGTAGCACATGCAGCCGTAACACTTCTCGTACCATGAGATTCTGATATATAAATAATTTAATGTATCTACAAGCGCATGAGCTGTCCAAGAGTTCTACAGTCTACTCCTCAACCCACCTCCTCCTTCTTTGTACACCCTGGCATCGCCAGGCGGCATAGGAGGCAAATCCGGTATTCCACTCGTCCTACCGCCATCTACTTTACTAGCATCATGCCCGAACAGCCAGTCTTTTCTGTCTGTAGAGCCCCAGAACATTGGGTTTCGAGCATTGTCGTTTTCCATCATTCGGTCTCGCTCGTCCTTCGCTGGCCCGTCATAGAGGTGCAGCCACTCCTGCAACACTCTCGTGTTTCTGGCAACGTATGCTGCCCTGGGCTTACGTTGTCGCTCATACACTGCGAGTGCTTCAGAGATATTGGTGTACGTTCGGAGAGCAGCGGCAAGTGTCGCTGCGTCTTCTGTTGCTTGCGCTGCATCTTGTGCCATGTATCTGAGAGCACCAATCAGCATTATATTGGCACACGTGCGTTCACGAGACACTTACGGCATCATAGGATGGCAAGCGTCTCCCAGCAAGCACACTTTCCCACTAGGATGTACCCATCGATCCAGCTGGTCGAAATCCGCCAGCTTCCACTTTAAGTATTCGCCAGTCATAGTACACAGCTTCCTCACTTCCGGGCACCAATCTTTGAATCTCTCTACCAGCTCCGCGTTGCTCCTTGCGCTTTTCCACACAGATCCCTCATCTGGTAATGGCTCGCCCAGGTCAGATGAATGCGTGACATCAATGATTATATTGTACAGCTCCCCTTCTCGCAACGGATACCCTACAGCATGCCCTTCTGGTCCCATCCAGTGCACAGCCCAAGGATTCTTCACCAGATGCGCCATCTCTGGGTCTTCGAGCAACGGAGCAGCAGGGACTAAGATTCGGTAGGCGACATCATCCGTATCCTGTGGCTCAATCGGCCGCCCGTTGATCACGTTCCGGACAGCGGACTTGATACCATCCGCAACGACTACCAGATCCGGTCTTAGTACCTCGCCGCCCGCAAGCCTCACGGCAGGACCCTCGTAGTTATACTCCGCTACTCTGCACCCGGTCCTTACTTCGATGTTAAGATTCGCTTCTGCGGTGGCAACAAGTAATTTGACGAGATCAGCGCGATGAATGAAATAGTAAGGTGCTCCATATCGACTTTCTACATCGCCAAAGTCACAATCCAGCAAGACTTTGCCTTTCCAGTCTACAAAGCGGTTGCCAAGGGAGACTTCTTTCTTGACTTTGCTGAAGTCTATGTCCCAAGAAGCACTGAGGCTGGAAGAGTTGGGTGGGACACGAATGCCTGCTCCGACCTGAATGTATGTCTGTCAGTAACAGGTTCGAGCGTCGGTAACGTCATGATCACAGTAAGTTCGAGAGTTGCCTACCTCTTCAAAGGACTTTGCAGATTCCAGCACAGTGACCATGTGGCCATCTGCGGCCAAAGCCAACGCCGTCTGCAGTCCTCCGATCCCAGCTCCTACAACCACGACCTCTAGCTTCTTCATGCCGGCTGATCGTTAAATCGTGTATCGAGAGATAAGAGACGGAAGTTAGAAGGATAGAAACGCATGCTGAAGCTCACCAACCTCCATGGGCCTATACCACGCGTCTCCGCCTGTTCGGCATTGCTAGCCGGATGGCTGATCATCTAGCGGCGACTGCGGAGAATGATGGTCCGTGGGTCGTGGGATCTTAGCAGCATACACGCATTCCGACGTGTTGGCAGCAGGCCCAGCAGGATCATTGTCGCGAGGAAAGCAGTTGGTAAAGGTCCCTAGGCAAATTAGGAGGACGAGATGGGAGAACGTCGGCATTTTGCATTGGTGGCGTGGCCTGTGCACCGCCGCTTCTTGACGCGCCGACTTCACTCTCCCAAGACTCCTTCCTCTACCTCCAGAGGTACTCCTCTCGCTACTACACGCATCGATCTGGACAACCGCAGTACACAAACATCTCTTTCATCAAGCAGAGTGGCACATCACAATGGCTCTACGACCGTGGCCTCTTCCAGTGATCCATCCACGCCGAGTTCAGACAACGACTCGCAATTACAGAAGTCATACGAGCCCTCACGGAGCTCACGGACTTGTGGCGTGTCTGGATCGTACTACAGTCTGTTTTCCGTCTCGTACGCGATGCTCTTCTTCCAGGCGCACGATCCCAGCAGTGTCCGGTCATTGTCCGCTTGTATTCCTCCTCTCCTGCCTGCTGGCAATGGTCTCTGCTTGACCTTTCCTTCCGTTTGTCTGCATGAACCAAACATATCCTTTTTGTTCTGAGCTCGCTTTCATGTTGAATCGTTATTAGCTCCCTCTCTACCCTTCCTTCACAGCGTTACGATTGCGTGCGAGACCAAGCTTCCATGGCAGCACTATTCGAGCTCGAAGACTCACCCGGCAAAGACCGAGGTCTATTCGCAACTCAGCAGATCCCACAAGGCACGCTCATCTTAGAAGAACCACCTCTCTTCATACCTCACAAATTACACTCCAACAGCATCTACAGGGCCTTCCACGACCAGGACGACACCACGAAGGAAAAGTTCATGTTACTAACCCATCCAGCATCCACCGAAGAGAAATATCGTAAAGCCCTCCAACAAGGCGGCAACCGCGGAGAAGACCTTGTCAAGAACCCCAACCCCGAAGAAGCCGTCAAAGTCCTCGCGACCTTCTTCGCCAACGCCTTCGAGCTCAATAGCGATGACAGGCTCGGTGTCTTCGACCAAGCTAGTCGTCTCAATCACTCGTGTGCGCCAAACGCAGTGCGCAGATGGGATGAGGCTTTGCAGCGAATCACTATCATCGCTGTGGAGGACATTGGATCTGGCGAGGAGATAACACTCTCGTATCTGCCGTTGTGGAGGAGACGCCGGGAGCTGTTGCAGAGGGGGTATGGGTTTGAGTGTGAGTGTCCGCGCTGTGTTATGGAGGATCCTAGGTTCCCTACACGGAGGGAGCTTGGGGATCGGGTTGTTGTTGTTGTACAGAACTCATGAGGAAGATGGCTCGTAAGTGCGCAGCGGGTGGTGTTTAGGAAGGTGGAGCTATGAGTATGTGCATGGTATTGGTGCTGGTAAGCGGCGCAGGATGAGATGGACGTAGGGAGACGGTGCATAGTTCTGGTGTATGCTTTGTCTTCCAGCACATAACGTCGATGAAACGCGTCTTCAAGATTCAGTTCGTGGAGAATACATACTTGATTGCGAGCTATTCCGCTGGATGGCCAAGATCATCATTGACATGTATAGTACTTACGACTATCCTCCACCTCCGCCGAGGCAACCAGTATTCTACCGCTGAAAGGCCTTGTGAAAGCCTGTCCAAGAAAGCGTCACTACCAAGTGTTCCAGAGCACTCCATCCAAGACGGGGGTCTGCTACTTCTTTCGTCTCCTGCTACGCATTGCTTTGAGCATTAATACCTACCCGACAGACTGATCACTACTCCAGTCTGACTCCCATTCTTCCTCCCCTCAGGAAGCAGCCAGCAGACATGCTTCCACCATCATCGATGCGGAGTCAAGAGCCAACAATACCCGAGCAAGACATGATCGACCGCCTTCTCGCGAGCGTGAAGGTGATTGCAACCACGGATTGCCCAAAGTATCCAGTAGAGGCTCTGTGCGGCTGCCCCGACGCTATGGCAAGGATGAAGTCACGCAACATTATATGGTGCAAAGAACAGTGTCTCCGTCAGGTCTGGGAGCGACGTTTGCTTGCCAACAAGTATGCATGGGATTATGATGGTTCCCAAGCAGCGCACCACGCCTTCATCGCCGCGGAAGGCACGACTCCTAAGAAGTATGCGAAGGACTTCCTGGGAAGGACCCTCCAGGTTCTGGGTCCGACGGGTAGACTGCAAGATACCATCAAGGTCATGGTGGAGTTCTGGGTGATGCGGACCAAGATGTGGAAGGAACGGTACCGCACCCGAGAAGTGGCGGAGGAGAGGTGGATGGAGGACGAATGGTCTGAAACTCGCAAGGAAGAGGAGGAGCATAGCAACTTCTTGCCGAAGGAATGATTTGCCGAGGACGCGAAGGCCAAGATGAAGGTTGGGGACGCCATGTCGACGTGCGAGTTTGAATGTGGGCCGCCGTGGCATCGGAACATCGTCTCACTGATGGCACTTAGCTGCGAAGAAGCCGCACAGAATGACGATGCCATCATCAGCCTCGTCAAGTGCGGCATCGTGAGCATCAAGCGTTGCCACGAGGATTGCGAGGCTTCATACAGGATCATTGAGGAGAACTTGCCCGCTTTCACGCGCGAGATGGCTAGGCTCTACTATGGGAAGTTTCCTACGCACTCGCAGGCGCTGAAGGATCCTGATCTGTTCCGTTGTCGTGATCCGAAGACCTCGCGGGAGCCAACCGAGGCGGAGAAGAAGGCTTTCGGCAAGGAGTGTCTAAGGCAGGTCATGGAGGAGCAGGAGATGAAACGGAAGAACCAGACGGAGAGCGAAGCAGAGTAGGTGTAGCCTGGTGGTACGAGAAGACAGCGCATCACGGTAGACACCAGCGGTTGAGAGCGGTCGAGCTCCTTAAGCTGTCACGAGGGACATGTATCTAAGTAAATGGAACCCTTCGAGCGCACAAATGCAGTTACACTCCTGCATTTCCACGCCTAAGACCTCAGTCTTCACCAACGGGATGGCGAAGCATTACTACGGCAAGCCCGCTGCACGACCTTTGACGGATCTGGCTTTGTTTCTTGTCCGTGATCCAAAGCTATCGCAGGATCTGAGCGAGGCGGAGAAGACGGCCATCGGAGCGGAGTGTTTGCGGCGCATTGAGGCGGAGAAGGAAGTGGGACGGATGGAGGGGACGGAAGCCAATGGAGAAGTCTACTAATGTTGATGAGCAGACAGTGCATTGTGCTGGCTTAGTGTAAAGATGAAAGGGGTGTAAAGTCGATACAAGGAGACAGGGGTCTTGGGAGGAGAGTCTCCCGAGTAGGTTTCAGCGACGGCTGAGTCTGACTAGTAGAGCTTATGTAGATCCACTTATCGAGCGTTTGCAACCACATGCTTGTCGTTCGAGCTCGAGTACCGTCCGAGGACCACTCCTCGAGTCACTTCGATCCAACCGCCGTGAATGTGTCACACAAGGTTAAGCAGCAATGCCAAGCTTCTGAAGCGCATGTCGTCATCTTCCGTGTAAGTGAAAGCTAGTTTCGGGTCTGCGATCAAGCACCGAGAACGAACGGAGCTTTGACACCCACCCCCAACCTGTTGACTGCCCGCGGTCTTCCACTTCTTACTGTGCTACCGAGAGAAACTCGCGAGAGACCGGGCCGCAGAAACGTTCCAAGACCATACGACATCCCAGGGCCCCGCATCAAACCCTCGCTCTAATGGAGCCGCCGTCACCAAACACCGAAGACGACGTCGAGGCCGTGCTGGCGAGCATCAAAATCGTCTCCAAGCATCCATGCAAGTCATATCCCAAGCGGCCGACCTGCACATGCCCTGACTTCGTCGAGGCGTACAAGAGAGACTTTCTGTCCATGTTCGAGAACTGCATTATCAATACACCGCACTCTTTCGCATACGATGGTTCGCAAGCAGCGCACCATAAGTACGTCGCCGCTCAGAGTATGACACCAAAGTACGTACATCCATTTGCTGAGCCCTTGGAGGTTGTCTGAGACGGCCGCTGACAACGATGGTGCCTAGACACTTCATCCGTGACTTTCTGCAGGGCCCAGCGATCGCACAGAGCTTTGCGCCGGCAGGGAAGCTTCAAGATACCGTGAGGCTGATGCTCGCGCGGTGGACTATGCGGACGAAGATGTGGAAGGAGCGATATGGCGACCAGAAGACCGCAGGCGAGAACTGGCAAGCAGACGAGTACCCAAGTCAACTCGCGCGAATGTCTGTCGCGTTCCCGAAGCACTACTTCACGCCTGAGCGTCACGCCAACCTGAGGTCAGGGGTAGCCATTCCGTATGCGCAATTTGATTGCGGACCGCCGTGGCACAGGACTCGGGTCGGACTCATACTAATTGAGTGTGTGAACGTGGACGAAGTCGTACCGGCGACCTCCTTCTCTCTAGATTACAACGCGACCAAGCAGTGTTCGTGGGCGGAGGTCCTCAAGGCGCATCCGATCGAGAGAGAGCTAGGCGCAAAGGACTGGTACCTGCGATTCGCTATCCCAGATATCCATCCCTGCCACCCCGACTGCAATGGATCCGAGCGAGGCATCACGGAGGCTCTCCCGTAGCTGGTCGGCAGGCTAGTTCAGTACTTCCTGCACGACGTTGCTCCTACCGAGCCCATCAAGATCCGGCTATGGACGAATAAGAACCCGAGTACGGGCGAGGATACCGTCAAAATGGTTGACGGCGGCGATATGGTCGTAGGAGCGCAATTTGTGGCGTACATCCACACGTGCATTCGAGAGGGTACGGATGAGTTCTGTGCAACGTACGAACTCCACCGTGATGGCGAGGATGGCGAGGTGGAGGTAGAAGCACAGTTATCGAAGCCCCAACTCGTAGACCACAAGGTTCCTCCACCGTGACGGCGAGGCTACAAAGGTGAAAGCAGGAACACCGTTGTCGAAGCCACTCCTTGTTGACGCCAGGGTCTGTTGGACTTCAGGACATGATGGTGTCATCCGGCATGGATATGCACGTGGCCACTGGAAGGGAGGCTTGGTTGACAGTGTAATGATCATTCAAGTAGCTATCGAGAAAGGAAGCAGCTATTGGGTATCTCTCTCATCAGCGCCGAGCAGGCCGCGCCACCAGCCGCTCGAGCGCTCTCATGGTCATTTGCGACCACCATACCCAAGCATCATCAACTAGAACTCCGTCCAAGCCCACCAAGAACTCCTTTGGTACAGTACTCCTACACAACGCCGGTGGTGCATCGCCGCAGTCCAGCGTCTTCCTTCTTCCATCTTTCGTCAGTCAAGCAACATCGTTATGATGGTGGCGCCGATGAATGTCTCACACATCCATAAGCTCCCCGATCTCCTCGCTAACACCCCTTATACTTCTTGCCGGCCTCCAGCCACCGAAGTCATCGAAGCCGTCATCTTCTGCATCGTAGCCGTCTGCGTTGTAGCCGTAAGCGTTACGTCCGTCAACGAGATCGCTCCTGATCTCATCTAGGTCCATGTACGGTACCTCAACCTCGTCGTCTTCCGGCGCCGTAATAACCATCTCGTCATCATCGTCTTCACCGTAGCCGAGCGTATCAATGTCCTCGTCAAGATAGTTGCTTCCAAGCCAGTAACTAGCCCGCTTACCGGCACCCTCTCCAACGGATATCGACGATACCTTCCTCTGCACGGCGGCCTTTGGCCTCATAGACATCGCCGCCGCTATCGGAGAGTGACTTATCACACTCAGACCTCTCAAATGCAAGTAGCAAACGCGCTTTCTCTCCTTGTTGAAGAAAAAGTAATGTATGCTCCAGATTGCTGGCCCGCCTCCATCTTCGCCGTCGAACGGATCATCATCCGGGACGTAGCTATACCGTTCGCAGGACTTGAGTCCCATTTCCTTGTCGATGAGACCCCACATACGCGACGGATTCCAGATCTCGTTGCCCATGCTGTTAGCTACTACAGGCGCCGAACGTGGAAGCACCGGAGGCGCGAGGTATGCGGTATTCCTGTTCGGTCGAAGATTCGACATGGTACTGTCGATAATGTGCATGATGGTCCTGAGACTGCGCTCCTTGCGGAAGTCCGATGGACGCAGCAGGTGCGAGAAGTCGTAGTCCGGGTGCGAGGCATTCAGCGTCGCAATCAAGTATGCGAAAGTCCGACGCGCCGTAATCTGGCTCAGTGGCCCGAAGGGAGATGAGCGAGAGAGGTCAATCTCCGGCGGCTCAAGAGTTCGGCTCCGTTTCTTCTGCGCATCCTGCTCGCCGCCTTTGCCATCATCACTATTCGCGGACCGGTATGGTGGACTCAGCGATGCCGACAGCCGGACTAGCGATTCGTATTGTGACTCGAGGTTGTGCTCGATATTCTTGTATAGCTTCTTATCGCCTCCGGCAGCTTTCGTGGTATAAAGATCACATCCGCCTATAACATGGCAGTCTGGTGTAGAAAAGTTCAGCGCGCTCGTCACCATGTCTATCTCGCGAATTGGTAGATACTGCAACTGAGGTCAGCGGTCTGCATCTTACTGGATACGGCAAGCTGCAGCACTGCGCTGGAAGACTCCGGCATACGCGCTTTCGCGCATCACAGGTTGTGGACCAGGCAGCTCTCGAATCGCATCTCATCGAGCTCCCAATAGCCCACCACTCCGCGCAGACGCTGCAACCCCCATGTGGGTGACTCACCTTCATCTTGACTCTTCTCTGCTCATGAAATCTGCTCTTGTAGTTCCAAATGCCGCCACCAGCGGCTTGTGGGATGATATGACGACGGAGATACCGAGGGCCGCAGTTGGCAAGTATCTCCGGATCTTATCTCTGTGCTTATTTTAACCTTTCCTCCGTCCAAGGTCCTGTTCGGCCGCAGATGCTGCTACGCCGCTGTGCGCGATAGCGCTTTCCTCTCGGTCGCAATGTGTGTACTCGGTGTGCCTAATACCTCCCTCAGTCGGAGGCCGGGTGGTCGCGGAGGACGGATACTAGACGCTTCGAGCGCGTCTAGTAGGCTCAGAAGTTCGTGATAGTCGCCATCGCTGTTTCCTGCTGTCGTCGTCGTCGCTGGTGGTAGATGTTGTGATGACGAATCCAAGTCGCCGGCCGCGCTGTTGACTTGCGCCCGGGGTTGAGTCCAGGTCGTCGGGCGATCCCGTTGGACCCCTCTTTATCACGTGTGCCAAGAGCAGTTCGCATAGCTGCTGACCAATAGCAGATCATGCTCTCGCTCGTGCTGATGAGCTGGATTCGTTCTCGTGCTGATGGCAGCTGACGAGAGCTTCCAAAGGTTCCTCCCAACGCATCATCGTCGCTGAGGCACAGGTCAGAGCTCTACTGTCGCAGTGCAATGCGAAGGTGGCGACGTCCTCAAGGCTGGACAGCCATCCCAGGGACTTCGAAGCAAGCCTGAGTGTATTAGCAGGCCTGCAGCATCATATGCAATACTCACAAGACGAAAGGTCAACGACAGGCATGCGCGAACGGAGTGTCCATGCTGGGAGACACGCCTGGCCGCGCCTGCAGGTCCTTCTGGGTGTATGCGCGACGAGAGCTGGCTGAGGGGCGATGGAGTGATTTAGCGAGCATTCTGTGAAGAGGAGAGCAAAGGATGGGAGACCAACCTTAATGCAGAAGTGTACGATCGTCCCATGGACTTGAGGACAGCGTTGAGGCTCTCAGCAGACTGTCAGTAGCCAAAGACAGTTCTCACAGAGAGAACAGTGCTGGGGAGACGTGGGCGCTTGCTTCGTCTCGGTACGAGGCTTTTCCGCCACTCTTCCATCAAGCGGCATGGACATGATAGCTAGCTGGAGGTGATGGAGTGGTTTAGCGAGCATTCTGTGAAGGGAGAGCGGAGAGCGGTAGACCAACCTTCAGGCGTGCGAGACCACTGTCTCAGCATTGCGGAAGTCTGTAAAGTCAGTAGAACCGGGAACGAGCCTTCAAGAACAACAGGCACAGAACCTCGAAGTGAGCAGGCTTGGTAAGCAGAATGCAGCTTGATTAGGAGACCTGAGGCCTCCGCCCTGCCTATTGCACGGGCGATGATGCATTATCGTACCATACATACGGTCGTTGGCTTCAAAAACAACAGCCATCGGACCATGCGGGCAACAGAGGCCCTGGGTATCTTTGCCTGAACGCCGTTTGCGCCTTCCCAGCAATCAACGCTATAAGCGCTCTGTGATGGCAGCATACCCTCCCCTCTTAGCTAGGTACTAGGCAGCATTGCGAATCTCAAATCAGTCCGGCACTGCGGAGTTCTTTCTCGATGGCGTCGCTGGATTCATTGGCCGTCTGCTCGTAAGCCCAGTATGTCAGCTGGCATGCCACGGCGGTCAAATGTGGTAGATGGGTGAAGTGCAGTGGAGATGCATCTTTCTCAACCAATTCTGGTGACAGCGTCGTCTTCGACCTGCGCAAACGGGAGACCAATATCAGCGGGTGGTGATACAGAGAGATGATTCCGGGAAGCGACCGATGGTGTAGTGCCGTGTCACACATGACTCCCAGCATAAGAATCGTCCTCACTCACCTCCATGTCTTCCAGACTATCCTGCGCACCGATCACCCTCAATACATTCTTTCGACTACTCTCCTGCAATTCTCCAGCCAACAGCAACTCATCAAGGATGAAGTAAGCCTTCTGGAAGTTGAAGATGATGTCAAGTTCGCAGACGTTGCCGTAGTATTTATCCATTTGCTCGACATAGCGGTGCACGATTTCGAGGGTGATGAGCTCGTTGTCGGTCGGGTCGGTGGCGGCGATGAAGAAGAGGGAGGCGTAGCGGCGGTAGACTACTTTCGTGTCTGTACATTGATACAGTGAGTACGTGAGGTTCGTGAGGGTGGATGAGAGGAAGCAGATGAGGTTGAAGAACGACGGGAGCGGGAAGACATAAGTGAAGTTCCATTCTGCTAGTTGCGGTGGTGGGTGACCATCTCGTGCAATGCTGCGGATGCTGGCTGACTGACCTTTGTACTCGAGGAAGTTGCACATGCGCGTCCTACGAGCCAGCACCAACTGCGAGACATCTTTGATGATCTTCGCCTTGTCCTTGGGCGAGAGGGTGGTGAACCATTTCGCAAGGCGCTGTGTGTCGTGTGCTCCGTTAGCCCTTGTCTTCTCGTAGGCAACATTGAAGAAGGCGGTAGACCTACGACTTTGCCCTGCCGTGAGAGCAAGATCAAGTATCTGACATGCCGTCAGTCACTTCGTCAACCAGGCTATGATCTGTGAGATGTACCTGATAGCCATGGCTGGCATGGAGAGGAAGAGATTTCGCGGGTGATGCTCATGTGTGTCCTGTCGCAAGGATCTTGAGATGCGAAGATTTGGCGAAGCAATGCCGCTGGCCCCCACTTCGTTACCAATTACCTATAGTGTGTAATCAAATCTGCCGACCCGCCCACGCCCTCCGCCGCAAGATTGTTAAGCCGAGATGCTTTGTGAGCTTTCTCATCGTGATGCTTGCGACTTCCCTACTGTCTTCACCTTGTGAGGACAGTCTTCTTGTACGATATGGTATAGCCTTCATGAACATACTTCGTTGACACACCCTACCTCCCAGCTCTTGTATCATATCTCGCCCTCTTGCGTGCTCAACATACAATATACAGCTATCCCAAGCATCGACGATTGGTAATCGACAATGAAGCTCATACTCAGTACCTCGAATATCATGGGCGCTGGCTCGTCCGTCCACCGCCCGACCAAGTCCAAAAGCAACACCGAGCTCATATCATCCCTACGAGCAAATTTCGAGTCCAACTATGCGACGCCCAACGGCCACACCAATGGCCATACATCGACCCCACTAAAGCCGAGCTACAAGACCTGGACCAAGAAGATCGGCGACGGTCTTGAGATACCCGCTTTGGACTTCACCGATACAGCACTACAAGAAGAGCGGGAGCAGTACGATATTACTCTCAAGCTGTTCTACCTACCAGGCGCCTCGACTGAGGACCGGGAACTGCAGACTCGAGAGGCTCTGGACTTTGTACTGCGGGAGCTGCATATGCCGAGCGTCGACCTGCTCATCGTCTCATTTCCTGGGATCTACTTTGACGAGGAGGAGGACTGTCCTGATAAGATCAGCACCCGTGGCCCGGTCGAGTCCGAGCCAGAGTCGATAGAGTCGCAAATAGAGACGTGGAAGGTGTTGGAGAAGTTGCACGCGAAAGGTCTGGTAGAGAGGCTTGGAGTAGCGGAACTTGGGCATGACCGACTGCAGAGCTTTTTGGAGAAAGCGAAGGTACCGCCGAGCGTCGACCAGATCAACCTACGAGACTGCTGTTCCGTGCCAAAAGACCTGTTGGCGCTGGCAAAGAGCAAAGGCGTGGATCTACTGGTGCACAACGACTGCTCTAATGTCTTGCCCAGAGGCACAGTGCGGGAGCTACTTGGTCCAGGCGAGCATGGCGCAGGTGTACTGGCCGAACCCACCAAAGCTGGCGACAAACGTAAGAGCCTACACGGCGAGGAGAGCAAGAACGGCGATTCTCAAGGTGCAGGTCTGAAGGGTGAAGTTCAGCCGCAGTGGGTGGTCAAGTACACGGCTGTAGTCAAGAACAGAGGTGTGGTGGAGAATAAGGGCTATTTCGCCGTGGCTGAGGTGACGGACTGAAGGACTACCGACCTAAGAATCCTATACATCTGGGATAAGTCCAGGCAAGAGATCGAGCGGCACCTACTGTAATGCTGTGCATCGCATACTGCAACAAGCCTCCGCAGTCGTTACGTAGATGGTTTTCTCGGAGGCCCTCTTATCACGTTCGCCCTAGGTCCACGGCGCGGAGATGGCTCCGGCAGTCCTGCCGACTGCCTCCATCTGACTGATGCCGTAGAGACCGACCTGGAGAAGACTCTTTGCCACCGGGTTGCATGGTCCAGCGCGGAAATGGTGAACTAACAGCATGCTTGGCCGGATGAGGATGCCGTTGGATCCTGGTGTGTTTGCAGTCAGGCTCTCCATGCCTTCGGTTGTGGACACCACTCCAGAGCTTCCGACGTACCTTTCCAGGGACCAGACGCTGCCAAAGAAGTCGGTTACGAATAGAATGCCATGGTCGTTGGAAGCGGCAATGCCGTTCAGGAAGCTTGCGGATGGAAAGTCGGCGACGTGCCGGACGCTCGTCAGGGCATCATCGCCATTGCTCTAGTAATCTCGGCGCTGTCTGCTACTACGCAAGCCCATCATCCAACTACTCTCGCCCCCCTGCGTGCACGCCGACGTCCTTAGGTTACTCGTCAATACTTCGCGTTACCGGCCGTCCAGATGTCGAGTACCAGCTTGACCTCGCCTGGAAGGTTTCATCTGGTTCATAATTGCGGGTAACAGCCATCCATAGGGACAAACTGCGATGGTCTTTACCTAGGTTGGTGGGATGTACTGGTGTACCACATTGACTGGAAAGTTGTAATCGGCTGAGTGTGTGTGAGAACGCAATGCGCTCCCAGTGGCTGCCAGAAATGTCTAATAGCTGCTTTTGTTCTTGGTAGCTAGTTGGAATGATCATTTAATTGTGCGTTGAAGTTGCAAGAACTATGTGTAGAGGGTACCTAGGCTCGTGAAGCTGTAGGCACCGGCGAGTCAGCTGTCATGGCGGTTGAGGTTTGCGGACAAACATGGGCAGGCATGTTGAAGCCGGTACTGCTGAGACCGCTCGTGCTCTTACATCCGGTGAAACGCTGTGGTCTCGACTCTCGAGACGAACCTGCGGTTGGAATGTCAACAACTCAGAATACTTCAGCGAGTCATGTAGCTGGCGGCATGCCCGATTCGGTGCTCTCCGCGCACAAAGGCTGACTCGTCGAGAGTCGGGACTACATTGTCCTGCCTAAGGTACTCCCAAGACTCCCACGACACTGATGGTTGTCACCTTCCTCGCCACATCTTCGCTCTCTGCCGCCGTTGCTGTCTTCGCTGTGCACCCCCCGCTCACTTTGCGCTCTCGATCAGCCTACACGCTGCCATCGAGATCACGAGTGCGCGTATTGCTTCAGACAGCACCGAGATGACGCCGGACTCGCGACTTGCCGGCGACACTTCGCTGGACCTCGATGGTTCTTCATGTCCCTAGGCACGCCAGGGACATCCTGTAGCGACTACTACGATAGTGAAGCGTCAGTTCATACGCAATGCTGGGGGTCTCCGTGGCCACGTGGAAACAGCAACAGGATCAGGGATGTGCTAAGTCGCCAAGATGTACGATGACAGTTCATACCATGCTCGCTGCGGCAGGAGGCTAGTTATGTGGCGAGACACTCTCTCTACAGAGCTAAGCCTTATACCATTTGCAATGCGCTGGATATGAGGCTACCACCAAGCCGAAGTTCTTCTTGCCTGGACTATGGGTCCTGGACGAGGTGTTCACACCACTACGCCCTGTCTTCGAAGGCAGGAGTTGTCTCAAGGGTGACAAATTGGCAGATACTTGGACGGATTGAGCATGCTGTGCGCATAGTACGAAGGACAAGCACAGTTACAGAGCCTTGTGCTGGACTAGCAACTCAAATCATTCAACGACGTGGTTCGATATCCACGACTCGGTAGGTAGCCCAGCAGCTGCGATACAGTATATATGTATCTACAGTAGGTCCTCATCAACCCCACCAAAACACACTCCTTGAACATTCAACTCAGTCTCTCGTTCACTCTCATTCACCGAAAGATCGGCCAAGATATGGCACGACTTATTCCTCTTGCCTTGGCTGCTACGGCATACTTGTGCCATGCTGTGCATGCTCAGGCGGTGTTCGCTCATTACATGGTAGGCCGCAGACAGCATCGAATGCTACGCTTGCCACCCGCTGACAGTATCAAGTCGGAACGATCACGGAGGATCATGCAGAGCAAGACATTGTCGATGCGCAGAACATGGGGTAAGTACACTCCAACACACAGTGCCCACGACAATACTGACGAATCGAAGCATCGACGGCTTCGCCTTGAACGTCGGCGATCCTACCCAAGACTTCTTACACGATGCTCTCACCTACCTTTTCAACAGTGCCGAGGCCCACGGCTTCGGACTCTACGTCTCTATGGACGTTTACGCTTCTGGCAACGCTTGCTACCAAAGAAACCCAACGTGCGACACAACTTACGGCTGCTTCCAGACAGGCCTTGACGGCTGCAACGGGCCTTACGACTACTCGTGGATCTGGGATGGCTTCAAAGGCAACTCGGCTTACTACAAGTACAACGACCTTCCGGTCATAAGCAGTTTCTCGTCAGGCGGCTTTACCAACGATACTTGGCTAGATTGGAAGGCTGGGCTCGCCAACGATATGTTCTTCATCCCTGACTTTGATGAGACGACTGGGTACTACGATGGAGCGGATGCTTGGTGGTATTACTGGGGTCCGGTCGTCGACGGAGTGTTCAGCTGGGAAAGTGCGTGGCCGAATTTTGATGGGTATGGCGGTGATTATGCTGGCGATGTGTCTCTCGATGCTACGGTTATTGCGAGTGCGAAGAAGCAGGGGAAGCCGTACATGATGGGTCTCAGTCCACTTCAGTACAAGAACTCGTATTGGGCGAATCTCTATCGCCAGAGAGATGACACCCTCCCAGTGCGAATGGAGAACATCCTGGCCATGGACACCCGTCCCGACTTCGTTCAGATCCTCACCTGGAACGATGCACCCGAGTCACACTACGTTGGTAACATCTGGCCAGAAGAGAACAACGACACAGAGCCGGCCGCATACGCTAGCCAGTCGCAGTGGGACCATACTGGTTGGCAGCCGCTATTGGCTTCCTTCATCGATGCATTTAAAAACGGCAAGACTTCGAAGGAGATGGCGCCCATGACTGACGACGTTGTGGTCGGTGCTGCGTGGCACAAAACCATCATCGTCGACACTGTGTCTTGTCCTAACGATGGCGAGTCCCAATACTACGATAAGCCAGAGGGTTTCACGAACGGCACTAACTACGTCTGGTGGTCCGTTATCCTCGATCCAAGTGCGGACGGTGATTACAGCATCACGGTCTATTCGCAAAACGGCAATAATGACTCTCACTCTCAGGCGCTTGAGAGCGGCCTCAATATCGGCATTGGGCCGGAACCCACAAGCAACGGAGCGCAGATAATCGAGGTGAAGGACTCCGACGGTAACGTTGTGATGTCTGCAACAGACGGGATGTGTGTCTCGAATGGCTGCCCGTCAGGCATCTATAACAGCAACTACCAGGTCATGCCCTTGACTTCTGAGGCGAAGAACGTGAGTTGCGTGGCTTGGGACAATGAGGATGTCTCGGGGCATACTTGTGGAGGCTATGGGCTCTGCGCGAAGAGCAGAAGTGCTGGACCAGGAATTATTGCGTAAGTTGTCTCCCATTGTTACGCAAACGAAGAAGCCGCTGACGTTCTCCATACAGTTGTAAGTATCGGTCCCAACACCTCCCGCACGTACATCATGTTCTACCCGTGCACTCGAGGGTATCTCCGCCACAAGTTTGACCTCCGCTGACATTAGGTACTCCAAGACCCTCCATTTTGCTTGACAGACAACTCAGACGCACGCGCAACAACCAAAGAATGCGAAGCAGCGATTGATCAGCTACTGGTCTCTGGGTCAGCTACCGATTGGGCAGCCCCTGACAATGGCTGGTACGTATCTCCACCACGAAAGATCCCCCATACATGCTGGTGTCACGAGCCTTCAGAACGCGTGGCAGGCTAACGTATGCTTCGACCTTATAGCCGAGACATGGTCACTGCTGGAAGCTGTACTATCAGTGTCTGCTCTGGATACCAAGGCCAACCTGGCATTGTACCATCCGACTTCGCCGCGACAGTCGCTCAGCAGATCCACGCCGATTGCAAGACCGACGGATACACTGCCGGTTACAGCACCGTATATGGGTTTGATTCCAGTTACCTGTTCGCTCGTGCCGACGTTCTCCTCTCTTCGAGCAGCTACGCCTCAAGCAAGACCGGAACCTCTAAGAGAAGCGCGGTTATCGAAAAGCCGAAAATGGTCATCAAGAGCATCATACGTAACTTGTTCGTGCCGGCTCCAACAGCTACTATCGCCAAGCGCACTACCGTGTCAACGAGCACCAGCAGGACTGTGGGTGCGTACACTCTGAGAAACCCCGTATACGGCGGAGACAACACGGAGCGAAATGCTGGCATAGAGAGGGGCGTAACGAACAGCATCGTCAGTGCCTGGGCCGGAGGTGGCAGCGCAGGAGATGTGACTATTGACTACACTCCGAGGACTGACGACCCAGAGTACCATGTCGGGTACTACGCCAACAACAACTACGACATTGGCGATCTGGATTCGGGAATGCGGGCCTCGGTCATGCAGGAATTCTGGTCATGGCGTGCGAATATTACCGCTATGGCCAATGGAAACCCAAACACTCCTGCTTGGTGGGTTGTACAGGTGGCTACAGGGAATGAAGTTATCGGCTGGCTCATGGCCAATTTGATACCTGATCAGGATACCTAGAGCACAGCCGCTGCGCAGGCTTCGAGAACGATGGTATGTGGTAGAGTCAGGCTCAGATGGGCATCAGATGCGATCGATATACCTCTCTGATTTGTACATAAGATGGGGTTGTCAGGCAGGCGTTCGTAGACCTACAGAATGATGAGCTCTGTTCGGGACCCAAGTTACATACCAAGTCCTGAAATTTGTTCTCCGTCGTCATCCGCGCTGGACAGCTTCTTTTAGCTCAGTGTGTCGCCTTCGTGCTCTCTGTCACGATCACGTGTACAAGGCTTGGTAGTATAGATATCCTGTACCATCTCTGCTACCTTTGAGGTGCTCCGTAGTAAGCGCCTAGGACTACGCCGTAGTCAAAGCCTTGAGAACGATGCAAGGCAGTCCCGCAGCCATGGACAATTTGGAAGGGTGGGCAATCAGTCGAATGTTATGCAGCGCACTGGATGGGCCTGGACGCCCTGAGCTGCGGGTACATCGATCGGCTGACCATTGACCTTGATGAGTCTGCGACGTTGAGAACTGTTGGTTCGTTGGTGGCGCATGCTAGGCCCCATGCCAACATCGACATGTTTCTTTTGGCCCCCACAGCGGCCTCAATCTCTTCGTCCACAGTCTGCAAAGGCGATTCCTCATCAGTTGCGACGATGGAGGAACAGAACATGTTGGTAGACGCTGCAGCATGACATCCTTCCATCAATTGGGGCCGAGAAGAAGTGTAGTCCGTCCTCAGCGCTGTCGGCGTCGGAGGAGTCCTGTCAGGCTGACCCGAAGGACCGGACATGCGCAATGAGGCTCCGTAGGCGGAACGACAAGGCTTCATGAGATCGACCGGGTCCGAATGCGAGCTGCAGGATCCGATCTACTGGCGAGGCGAGGAAGGGAAATAAGCAACCACGACTCGAATGTGAGACCGGGTCTCGGTGATGACAACGGTTATACAGGTCCCGAGAGGTCTACACAGGAGCTTGTCGCAACTTTTTGTGCTCAGAGAACGATAGATGAGTATGGCAGATGTTCTTGCCAGTCCATGATATGCGCCCAGCACATGACTCTTGGAGAGCCAACAGCCTTCGCATGCAAGAAAGATTAACTACCTAGCCTTGCCTTGCATGCAGCCGGACGGTACATGTAGATCCTCAGCTGAGTGTGTTGGTGCCAGGCTGTCACTCCGTCTGCTTCCGGGTTCTTTAACTTCGTTCTCCAAAGCCTCTTACAGTTGCAAGTAACGACTTGAGTACTTGTTCATGCCTCGGAGAACAACGAGTAGCTTTGGAAGCTCTTCAGAGGAGCACTTTGTATCTCGCGGGGTGCATATCAATACTTGACGTGCAGGTGTAGTCGCGAACGTTGCTCGTATCTGGTCGAGCGCAGAGTGGTCCGCGGCGGAAACGTGGTGTGGCGCCGCTGGACCAAGCTGGCCAGACTTCACCTGCGTGCCCGCAACGGTAAACTCTCTTCCGTCTGTTTATATCAAGCTTTACGATCGATATGTGACTTGAGGCGACACATCTGATGTCTCTGTCTATTGCGGCGTCGAAACCGCGACGCCTCTTGAGGCAGCCAGGCCGCAGCAAACAACACAGCCTGGTGAGCCTGTGTTCTCGGATCGCGGCGTGGCTCCGCAGTCCCCACAAACGGCTGAGAAACGATCCCACGGATTCGTGGGTGCCCGAAATAGTTTGCTTCTAACTGAGTGAAGTAAAGCGCATGCAGGCATTCGAACCCTATTCAGCTTACTCCAACACTCAAAGCTCTCGCCAAGCTCGCGCCATGCATGTCTGCGCAGACATGTGCTCCTTCTGGCTGCCTTTGCGGACAGGGCCAAGCTATCGCAGGCGTGAGCCTCGTCAGGCTCAGGTCTTGCCATGGTGGGGGCCTGGCGCTGTGTAATACTCTTAGAGGCACGGTAGGGCAGGCTTCCTTCTTATCTTGTTGTTCCGTCTGAGCTCTGATGCTGCGCCTTGCCTGGTTGAACTGACTGTACCGCTATGCGGAGGATGCTTCAGCCTGTTCGAAGTGTCTCGTATCTTTCTTAGCAGGAACAACGACGCCCAGGATTCTTTGAACTGACTGCAGAGGTTGGAGAGTAAGACCAGAAGAGAGAGAAGAGAGAGAAGGCTGCAAGGTACGCTGCAGACACCAACACGACATCGGACGATAACGACTGATCGAAGGTACAGTCATCACACTGTAACACCAACCTTTGGCCAACCCGCCGCGAGGCCGCCCATTACCGCCCTCGATCACCCGACTGCAAGCTGTCCTTCAACATGGCAGAGGCACAGTTCGCGTCTCTGAACGGCACAGCTGCCTACGTTGCAACTGTTGACGACGATGAGTTCGATCTCAACTTCAGACCGAACCCCAACGCCTTAGCTCGACGAAGCATATCGATCTTTAGTCGGAGAGGAACAGAGACACCTGAGCCAAAGCCACCGTTCATCGCGCAGGCAGCAATGGGCATTACGCCAAGGCTGAAGAGAGAGATGGCGGAAAAGCAGAAGTGTTGGTTGGGAAGGAGAAAGAGCGTATGTGGTGGTAACAGTCCGGTCAAGGCTCAGACGCCCAAACCAAAGGGCACGGTCTTGAATGCTGTCCCGCCGGCAAAGACAATTAAGCTGTCGGCTCTGGAGGAGGAGATGGCGACCAGTCCCAACGATGAGATCCTGTCAGCCATCAGCGAGCAAAGTCCCAATCAACTTCCCTTGACACCGGACTCTCATCCACGATCCGCGTCACCTACCGCAGGCACCAGCTTTTGGAACAAGAGCACCCTATCGCTGGCTCAACGAACCAAGTCCGATAAGAAGAAAGAGGAGAACAGCAGGATAGGCTTGTGGGTCAACGGTGTAGCCCAGTGGGACGACCATCTGCACATTCGGACACCTGATCATGCCAAGTGGGTGGAGGAGGCCATCAAGGAAGAGACAGGCTTTGCTCCCTTACACCACCCAGTGGCTGGTGCGCCTGGCGACACTGGTGTGAGGCCAAGGCTGTCGGTCATGATCCCGAGCGGTCGTGAGCCTGGAGTCAACACAACGGCCCTGTCAACCATCGTCCAGCCTCATACCCGCAGGTCGATGGTACCCGTGGCACCGGCGAGCCTTGTCTCCAAGTTCAACATCGCCGCTCCAGTAATCACGGTCGAAGAGCCGCATGAGGATCACCTCGTCTCACCTTTGGAGTCGATCCAGGCAACTCCACCTCCACAGGAGCGACACAGCGACCCATCGCACCTCGATGTCTCGGAGCAGCCGGCGACAGTCCGACCTAAGCCCTCGCGAGAGTCGTCAGGGTCGTCTACTACCTCGTTGTTGGAGCAAGATACCGGCAGTAGCGTATACAGCAATCGCTCTTCAGCCACGAGCTTGGAAGTACTTCCGGTCGAGCCGCCGAGAAGGAGCAGTAAGAGATTATCGGGCCGTGCTCTGACGCTCGCCCCAAGGGTTCCGGATGGCGTGGAGACCGTGCATGCAGAGGCCGCGGTGGATGTGAACAAGCCTCTTCCACCCAACCCGATCCCTCTGCCTCGCCGCTCTGCCCCAGCACCGCCCCCATCACTCAGCAGGAAGCGTGTAAGCTCATCGAGCATCAAGTCTGCCCCGAGTAGCAGGACCTCGATGCTGCATCCGGACATGATAAGGCTGACGAAGACGAGGTCGCTTACCAACCTCGACGAGCTCGATGCCGAGTTCAAGAGCAGCTCCCCGTACGCACAAGACCACGAGGAGCCTGAAACGTCCGATCTGTCCGCTGCTGAGTCGTCAACCAGCCCGACCCTGAGCCAAGCGGACAACGAGCTTCAAACGCAGCTGTCCGTCCTCAGCGACGTTCTCCCCCTAGATGTCGCCTCCGAAGGAGCAGAGGTTGCTGCAGGGGGTGTTGCTGGACTACCCAGGACAACGTCCGTAAAGAGGAGGGACAGTGTGCGAAGTGTGATGCAACCCCCCGAGCGTGCACCGACTCTACCACGCAGGAGCAGGAAGAGGGAGTGGCGAGCCCCGAAGAACGCACACATCATGCCAACCGTGCAGCCGACGAGGACTTTGTCGGCAACAAGTATGCCGCAAGTCGCGAGTCACAGCGCAGGGTCATCGGTTGTGCGCGGGGGTATTACCGTTGCTCATGTGGCGAACGCGCATTATCCCGTCCACGACATGCCCCCGCTTCCGCCACCCAGAAGATCAATAACAATTGATGATGGCCTCATCGTGGTCCAAGGCCCGGTCATCATGGGCGAAGCATTCGAAGAGCAGCAAGCGTTCGCAGCTGCTTTAGCTGAAGATGTCTTGCTCAACATCCTGGCTTCTCTGACCTCGACGGACGACCTCTTCAGTACTGCCATGGTCAACAGAGGCCTGTACCGCGTCTACAAGGAGAACGAGATGCACCTCCTCCGCACCGTCTCCTTCAACCAGTCACCGGCCGCTTGGGAGTTTCGAGAATGGTGCCCACCCGAGCGCAACCAGTCTGATGCTAGCAGCAAGGCTTCCTCGCAGCTCGAGCATACGCCGGCCTCTTACCTGAGCTGTTGTCGCCGGGATGTGGCTACAATCGAGTCTCTCACAAGTCTCATCCTGGCGCAGTGCCAGACGTTCATCCGCCGCGAGACCGCCTTTGCGCTGTCTACCCCACTGCACCCCAATGTGCAGCGCTTCAATGACAGCTTCTGGCGGATATGGTGTTTCTGTACGATCTTCGGTTGCGAGAAGGGCCGCGAAGACGACGTTACCGGGCAGCTCGACTGGCTGAAGGGCGGGCTATTGGCAAACAACCAAGGCTTCTCTGCTACTGTCAATACCAACCTGGACTTCGAGATGAGCAGTGTATTGCTCAATGCTCCAGACTTCTTCGCAAAGGGCAATGCGAACGGACTGAGCGCGCAGCAGCTGTACGACATGACAGAGCTGTGGACTTGCTTGTCAGCACTTCTGCAAGGCTACCAAGGCCGGATTGAGCAGGCAAAAGCAGCTGGCATTTTCGACAGCTGCGAAGACCTCGCCGAGGATGACGTTGAGAGACAAGAACAGCTGCTGGAGGAATGGACCTACCACCTTCTCACGCTCGGGCCCTCCGTCATTCTAGACATGGCCTTGTACGCGAACGACAGCAGTGCAACAGGCTTTGACCATGCCAAGCTGAATGGCTGGACCAACTGGACCCCGCCCACGTACAGCGGTAGCCGCAGCACTTTCCTCAAGGAGCCCGTGGCCCGCCTTTACGAAGAACGTGTAGCAGCCGCCGCAGCTGCCATGCAGAACCCAGCACAGCGTGAAAAGAAAGAAATGACCCGCAAGCGTGTTGCCACTCTTGCAGCCGAGATCCGGTTGAAGAGGCAGACCAGTACCTATAAGCGCTCACCGTACATCGACATGAGCATGGAGCGCCCAATGAGTGTAGCTTCACGACGGAGCAGCACTCAAAGCACTCGAAGTAGCCGGTCCAACCGAAGTGGTGTGTCGCCACTCACTGCTAGTACGCAGTACACGTCTCCGACCTCTTTTTCGCCCACGTCATCATCTTATTCAGCCCACTCACACCATCGACCAACGTCGCAAGGGAATGCATTCTCTCACTCCCGCAAGATTAGTCCTATCATCGAGGAACGAGTGGAGAGCTTCAATCGTTTGTCTCTCCAGAATTTCGCCGCCGGCGTTGCAGAAGATACGGGCGATCGCGCCATCAATAAGATTGTCGAAATGGGTTTCACGGTGGCCCAGGCGAAGGACGCACTTAGAATGACGGATATGGGCGATGGGATTCGGCTTGACCGAGCGGTGGACTTGCTGTTGAGGCAGCGTTGATGATATCATGAGTTTCTTTGCGTCTTGGGGCTGGTAGCGGGGTTGTGATTGTGCTGTAGTTGGAATGATACCCTGGTCTGTGCTTCACTGCACTCGTTCGTAGCTTTCCAAGAGAATCTTACCTCTGGCCCGGATCGCAAGCATTGGCTTTTGCGTGGTGGAAAGTGTAAAATTCCACGTCCGCCTGAGGCTGCCATATCTTACTGCATTGGGAAGGAGGTGCACGAGAGAGAGCATTCACTTTGTCATCACCTCACGCTGTAAGAGCATATAAATCGTCTTGCTACGGGAGCAAACATTGAGCATTTGGGACAAGATTGAGACATAGCTACGATGACTATGCTGTCTAGACCCAATGAGGTGTTTGAGCTCGAGACCAGCAATACAGCAGCTCTGACCGACAGTCTGCTAGATGGTACTTTCCTCTATCAAGCATTGGACAGGTAAGACTTTTCCGCCCGGAGCCTTCTTTACAACGTGGTGGTGTTTCTAGCTGCCGTGGTAGGCCTGTCTGGCGGAGATTCCATTCTTTTCGAATCTGCGTCAGAGATACGACTTGCCGTGAAGAAACATACTAAACAGAACCGGTTTACAGGCGCCAAGGTTAACAGGAGACATGAGGACATTAGGACACGAGGACAATCACTCTGTGGTCTGTCTATTCTCATTACATATAAGTTCCGAGCAAAAAGTGGTTGTTTCCAATCCTTAACGCAGACACCTGCCGTTGAAAGGCCGCCACAACAAGACTCATCTCAGTTACCGACGTCTAAAAGCACTGACTATAACTCAGCGTCGTTTTACGAACGCCTACGAAATGCTTATGAAACTATACACAGAAAGACCGACTACGAGCCAAGTGCTACGGCGGCTGTACCGGAAGCCCATCACGACGCATACTCGCAGCGACCTAAATGACCATGCTAAGAACGTCATCCTCCGCGCTAGTTCCTTGCAGCAAGAAGACTCGGTAAGCGATACGAGTACTCAAGGAGATATAATCGCAAGGGAAGGCCTTGAGGAAGCTCGTTGTCATTCCAATGATAACCAGCCGTTACTTCAGCGGTATACTGCACGACTCAAAAGCCTCCGGAGGAAAGCCACTCCCTACTTTCGGTTAATGGATCTCCCACTGGAATTGTGCCTTATCATCTACGAACAGATGTTCCAAAACGAGGCATCCCTCCTGATTATCGACCTTGACCGGGATCTTGCTAAGATAAAGCAAGTGCCTCAGCACCCCCTCTTCTTGATCAGTCGCACGGTATGCGAGGAAGCTTTGGTTGTAGCTCCAAAGACCAAGATCCAAATTAGGGCAGAGACCAGCAACTACCAGTATGATGATTATCTAATCAAGTTCCATTCTTTGTGGCAGGCGCAACATCCGAACGTGACAGCACGAAGCGAGTTGCAATACCTCATCCGGCCTGGCCCACTGTGCCCCTTTTTCACGTCAGCCATATACTGGGAGCCATGGAGAGACCGGCGCCGCCTTACTAGGCCCATTGCAGGGGTACTTGATACTCTATTGCCTTGCGGATATCCCACGAATGCCTTTCAGATGGAAGACTACACGTCCTTCTACATACCTGTCGGAAGAAGGGAGAATTGGGCACGCGAACACAAGCAGGTCTTGAATTATCATGTGTCCCGCGACCACAATCGGGTGGAGTACGTGGTCTACGGATTGTTGGGGTGGATAGTAGCGGTATTGGGGTGTTTGGTAGCGAGCGGGCTGCTCTACTTGGTCTTGATACTCGGTTGTTCGCTGTTTTGCGGGCTTGGTAGGGCGGCTTGGTGCGTTATTGGTCGATAGCTGGAGGGAGTCGGGAGGTCTGAAGGATGGAAGGTGTCCAGAGGGCTATAGGGATATCGGCAAGGAGTGAGCTGCAGTGGGAGGTGGTGGAAGGGACAAGCATGCGGTTTTGAAGGTTTCTCAACTTTCCGTAGCCTAAGTGCAATTCATCAACCTAACGCCAGGCGAGCACAAGCCTCAACCAACAGAATTCTGCCCTCAGTTGCAACGGGGTGCTCACATCACACAACACCCCTCCTCGCTTGCCTCCCCGGCCCTCCTATACCTCTCCAGCATGCCATGGATCTCCGTCTCCGTGCGCTCAAACACCCATTCCAGCGCCTGCTCTACCGTCTCCTGCGGTTTGCCGTTGATGATGATCCGGACGTCTCTCTTCGTAATACTCTTCTGGAGCAGGATTGCGTAGTGTTTGCCTGCATCAGCCTTCGACGAGCTCGGATGGGTGTCGGGTACTTTGGCGACCACGAGCTCGATAGGACCATCCCATGCTCCGCCCTCGCTAGCTAACCGTGGTTTGAGGATCGCGCCATTGGCGATGATCTGGGTGCGAAGGTCGTGGATCGAGCGGTGGGTTGGCGTCTCTGATGCAGCTGGCGGGGTGTAGGCCGGTGGATCCCTGGTATCTATAGTGTTTTGCGTCGTGCTGGTGAGTGTGACATGGCTTTTACAGGGAGCGCCGACATGGGAAAACTGTTGTACTGTCATTCCTCCAACGAGCCGCAGCGTAGCTAAGATGCTGCGTCACGATCCACTGGTCATGAAGCTCGTTGTGAGTCTCTACCACGTAGAAGGGATCGCGACACGGGAAGACGCCGGAGTTGCCACTGTTGATACCGCGACGGTGTCGAGCCTTCAATGGGGTTTCTTGTTAATGACCACAGCGTCAAATTGCTGCGTTCAAGAATTCACCTCCGTATCCGCATTTCACCCGATGCTTCTGAAGAAGGTCATGCTCGAGGGTGTTCGTTGCAATTTCTACACCATATGTTCATTAATCTTGCAGGCACTATCATACAACCCGTACATATCACATAGCAATTCGTTATGTCTACACAATGTACGGTGACAAGCTCCGATAGAAACCTTGGCAAGGTAACGCCCTGCTATGCCGCTATCGATGCACCATCGCCCGCAATGCCCCATCAAAGATATCCCAGACGCCAACGTTATAATGACTCTCAACAATGTCGACTAAGTGCATTGTTATGTGAATTTGCTTTCGTCTTGGGCTCGCTCATTGATCTTGTTCCAAGCGTCCTTTGCGTGCCAGTTCTCGGGATCCCTCCAGATAGTTGCGTCCTTCCCTTGAACTGGAAGATCGTCCAGTGGATCGACTAGCTTGCCGCGAATTTGTTCAACCAGCTGAGCTGCACTTTCGGCTTCAGTCAGCCACTGATCCCAGACGTCCGTTTGAGGCGCTGCATTGCCGTTCTTCGCCCAGCGAACGTCCTTCGTGAAGATGATGGCCTTCCAGAGGGCTTGGGTGAAGTTTGTGTTCTCCGGCCCGCCATCCACCCCTTCTTCCAGTACCTCATAGCCCGTGAGGTCCCAGTGCAAGCGTGCTGGCAAGGCGGCAGCGACCCAATAAGCGGCATTGATGATGATGTATGCGCCGCCCCACGCAAATTGTAGCTCCAGTCTCGCGTTGGCCAGGGCAATGACGCCAAGCATTAGCATTAGTGTGCCTACCAGAGATATCAAGCGATACACTGCGTTGCTCCTAATGTTGTAGTCAATCTCCTCCGGTGCGAAGAAGAGCTCACGGGCTACTTCCTCGTCGCATAAGACGACAAGGTAGCTGCCGTTTGGATATCGAATGACAACATCGCCTTTCGGAGGCGTTGAACCGTCGTTGGTCCTTTGTACGAGCTTCAAGCTCCATTTGTTGCTGATGCCAACAAGCGTCGATAGGAGTGACAAGAGAATCGTCGCCAGCATCGACATGCCGTCTCCGAAAACGATGGAGCTTATCAAGAGCGTGACGGAGATCGTGAACCCAAGTAGCGTAAGCCAGAACAGCGGCCCTATCGCCTTGGCCTTGACTGAAGCCGGTGTTGACATTGTTGCTGCTCTTTTATCATCTCTTGCTTTTGCGGGCAGGCCGCGAAGGAGTGTGTCTGACCACGTGGCTCTCAACGGCCCGGGCTTCTTCGTAACGCGAACGCAGCGCACCATGAACTTCTGCATGTCTCTGCCACTGTCCGGCGTTAGCGTATACCGTGGAGAAGCGCAAGGCTGTGAGCTTACAGGAGAAGGGAAGCCACATGATGGACATGGTCCTTCACCATGCCAGAGTGGACCCCAGTAACTTTCGCTTCAGTCGTATCCTTCAATGTTGATGGACGAGTCGGGAAAAGCAACGCTTGAGGCGCTGGTATGAGTCTCGGGAGGTAGATAAGGCGCGAAAGTGCGGAGACTTGAGCATTTGCTGCAACCGAACCTTCTCCTAGGATAGCGAGGAATCCGACGATGTCGAGCTGGAAGTCGCCGAAAGTGTATGGCCATAGCATTTGCCAGTCCGAGCCAGGCATAGCAATGGTGGCATTGTTGCCGCCGCCGCTCATTGCTGTGAGGCTCTAAGCCACTCGGTAGGTGAAGGAGTAGTAAGTTTGGGTGGTCGAGTCAATCGAGCATACCAAGGTGGACAGTCAGACGGAAGCGACTTGACCATATACCTCGAACGTTTGGTTTGACATTACAATCATCCTTCCGTTGCCTTCGCAAGGCTTCGAGGCAGACTGTTTCAATCGTGCAGATGCGGCCTCGAGCCCTCGACACTGCCCGAATGCATGTCTCAGCCCCCACGACCGTCACCGGTCAGAGGAAGGGCTTGCTTTATTGGCACGAATTGAGGCGCATTGGAGCTGTGGTGCAGGTCGCCCATGTTGTCGTACAGGAGACGCCCGGATGGCCTCAGGTATAGCGCTTAGAAGGGAAAATGATTTGCCGTTGCGTGACCTGAGTGATAAGGTGAAGACTGACGAAGCGCGAAAGGGCAGGATGAGTCTTGCAAAACAGGTGGGATTCAGGTGAGCTTGAAACCTCACAGCGGGCTGCATCGTCTTGACAACACCGCCGCGTCTATGCGCGTCTGACGTCTGGACGACGCATACCACTGTTGTCACGCTTCGTTGACAGCTTCTCATTGGAAGCGGCGCCGTCACAGAATTTAGTCCTCACCTCCGCGTGATTGCATTATCTTCGACCAGGGGACACATGCGCCCGGCGGCAGTGAACGTTACCTCGTGGAGGCGCAGCACTTAGCCTCATCGCCCTCATCAACACTTGCATATGCCAGGCCCCACCATCATGGGAAACGACCTTTGTGGCCTCAGCTTCCGGTGACTTTGGAAGCATGTGTTGAAGTGCCGTCGATGAAGCCAGGCATATCCTCGAACCCACATTCGCAAAGTTTGACATGCACTGCCTGCTGTGCACCTAGAGCGAACATCCGTTGGGAACCACACGAGGGTGGCCTTGAGGACGACAGCGTCTCGACATAAGAGGTGCAGGCGCCGAATAGGGCCGTCGTTTGCGAAAGTAATTGCTATCCAATGCTTGCGAATCCTCGTTTGCTCACACTGGCACAGGAAAAGGGTTTGCGCGCGCAGAGAGCGACTTCGTACCGGGTGCGTTTATCATTCGGAAGCTGCTGCCTTGTTGTCACAATCGTTGGCATGTTCAAAGGAAAGGTACGTTTTACAGCCGGAGGTCGCTTTAGGCTTTCGAGCACGTTTCGAGGCCTTCAGTAGCCGTGCACTCACTCGCGAAGGCGACCGGCTGCCGGACTGAATCATAGGCTGACGTGATGGTAGCTGAGAAAACGGAGGGCTCAAGAGAGCACTGACACGAGCGAAGGAAAAGCCAACGGTGTCACGAAACCTCCATCACCGTTGCCACCACCACGGAAGAGGCCTTCCTGGAAGATGGCTTTGCCTTTGTCGAAAGCAGCGAGCAAAGCGGAACCACCAGTGCCAGCAAATCCTGACAATGCGAATCCTGACAATGCGAATCCTGACAATGCGAAAGACATTCTTGCTATGGATTTCAAGGTTGCGGAAGATTCGGCCGAATACAGAAACCGCCGCGAGACGCTCCTAGCTGCCGAGCATGAGTCGGCCTGGTATGCTGATGCTGAATCACGAGCGTCCAATGCAGAGATCAAGGCGCAGACCATCATCTTCAAGCTCCGAGAGTGCGAACGTGTAGATCGAGGCCTATTCGGCAACGTCCCTGGCGAGAAGGTACCCGAGGCACATACACGTGATATGGGAGGCCGCTTCCTCCCCAACAAGCCCAGGATCGACCGGAGCAAGATCTTCCAGATTTCTCGCATGATGCCCAAAGGGTGCCATTTGCACATTCATCTCAATACAGAGCTACCTCCAGAGGTCCTATTTCCACACGCCAGAGCACCAGAGATGCAAGAAACCATGTACGTTCGTACCACTCGGGCCCTGCGCAGTAAGGATGACTTTGAGAAGGCCGAGGTAGTGTTCAATGTGTTCCCGAAAGGGACTGCCAAGGGAGATTGCTTCTCTGAGAACTACAGTTACGATGTTAAAGCCACCAGCAATGGGCCCTGGATGCTGTGGGCAGACTTTCGTAAGCGCTTTCCCACCGACGTCCAACACGAGGTACGACCTGAGGGCCTCGATTCGGCCGAGTGCTGGGCTCGGGAGAAGATGGTTCTCACGATGAGTGATGTTTACAATGAGGGGCAAACCACCAATGGTGTCTGGGCGTGCTTCAACCAGGGAACCAGGGCTTTCAAAGGGCTGCTCAACTATGAGAGCGTATACCGGTGGTACCTCGGCCAAGCCATTGCCAGCATGATCCGAGACAAGGTGATGTATGCCGAGCTTAGGCCCATGCTCATGGACAAGACCATACCCTCGAACGACGGTACACGCCAGCTCGACCACAATGCTCAGATGACTATTGTCTGCGAAGAGGTCCGGAAGAAGCGGGCCGAGCTCGA